>JAIOJX010000025.1:44777000-45077000 GCA_022376925.1 Tragulus kanchil
TGACTGGAAAATGGAGCCTGAAAAATAACAAGGGTTTGTGACAAAGCGTTCCTTAGTCAAGAAAGAGATTCCACAAAGATTCACTTTGTTGAGTTTAATAACCTCATCTTGGTCAAGGGAATAACAAAAAGTGCCAAAATAGATTTCTACCTCACAGAATTTAAAGAGGGCAACTTTCTGTTGTTCTGTAACTTTAAAAAATTACTGAATATAGTTTACATTTCAATGACTTATTAATCTATTGCTTTGGAACATAGAAGGATCACAGAAATAGATTTCAGAATATAATGGTTTTCACCACAAGAAAACACACCATTTAAAGACCATTTTAAAGGCTCTGTTGGTTAAGATATTCCTATCTGGACTGTTTTGCTTTACAGGAAGAGTTTCCACTTGAGGGAAGGTCCTTTGGATGTCCTCTACACAGTCAAATCCTGAAGTGCATTTATAATATGACCCCATTTTACATTTCAATCCAAAACTTCCAGAGTATAGACTCTTAGCAAATCAAAAGACGGCCATTGGTAGGCAAGGTATTTTATCTGCAGCCCTTGCCCATACAGTCAAAACTATGGTTTTTCCAGTAATCATGTATTGATGTGAGTTGGACTGATGAGCTGAGCACTGAAGAACTGATGCTTTCAAACTGTGGTGCTGAAAAAGACTCTTGAGAGTCCCTTGGACAGCAAAGAGATCAAACCAATCAATCCTAAAGAAAATCACCCCTGAATATTCATTGGAAGGACTCATGCTGAAACTGAACCTCCCACACTTTGCCTACTGATATGAAGAGCCTTGTTCATTGGAAAAGACCCTGATGCTGGGAAAGATTGAGGGCAAAAGGAGAAGGCGCTGGAGGACAAGATGGTTAGATAGCATAACTGACTTAATGGGCATGATTTTGAACAAACTTTGGGACATAGTGGAGGACAGAAGAGCCTGGAGTGTCTCAGTCTTCCCTGGAGGCATTAACACGGAAAAAAAGGACAGCAGACAAGGCACCCATCCGTCTGTACAAATACACTCTCAGGAAACAAAAATAAATAGCAAAGGGTGAGGAGTCAAGATGATGACAGATGACTGGAAAATGGAGCCTGAAAAATAACAAGGGTTTGTGACAAAGCGTTCCTTAGTCAAGAAAGAGATTCCACAAAGATTCACTTTGTTGAGTTTAATAACCTCATCTTGGTCAAGGGAATAACAAAAAGTGCCAAAATAGATTTCTACCTCACAGAATTTAAAGAGGGCAACTTTCTGTTGTTCTGTAACTTTAAAAAATTACTGAATATAGTTTACATTTCAATGACTTATTAATCTATTGCTTTGGAACATAGAAGGATCACAGAAATAGATTTCAGAATATAATGGTTTTCACCACAAGAAAACACACCATTTAAAGACCATTTTAAAGGCTCTGTTGGTTAAGATATTCCTATCTGGACTGTTTTGCTTTACAGGAAGAGTTTCCACTTGAGGGAAGGTCCTTTGGATGTCCTCTACACAGTCAAATCCTGAAGTGCATTTATAATATGACCCCATTTTACATTTCAATCCAAAACTTCCAGAGTATAGACTCTTAGCAAATCAAAAGACGGCCATTGGTAGGCAAGGTATTTTATCTGCAGCCCTTGCCCATACAGTCAAAACTATGGTTTTTCCAGTAATCATGTATTGATGTGAGTTGGACTGATGAGCTGAGCACTGAAGAACTGATGCTTTCAAACTGTGGTGCTGAAAAAGACTCTTGAGAGTCCCTTGGACAGCAAAGAGATCAAACCAATCAATCCTAAAGAAAATCACCCCTGAATATTCATTGGAAGGACTCATGCTGAAACTGAACCTCCCACACTTTGCCTACTGATATGAAGAGCCTTGTTCATTGGAAAAGACCCTGATGCTGGGAAAGATTGAGGGCAAAAGGAGAAGGCGCTGGCGGAGGACAAGATGGTTAGATAGCATAACTGACTTAATGGGCATGATTTTGAACAAACTTTGGGACATAGTGGAGGACAGAAGAGCCTGGAGTGCTACAGTAAAGAGTCAGACCTCATCTGTCCACTCACCTGAGTGCTCCCCCGGCACCTTGGGATCAGGCAGGTAGAAAAATGGGAGAGGCAGGAGCTACACCCAAATTGGGCATAGTCATCCTGCCCAGGGCATAGGCTTTTCTTTTCCCTGGTCCTTTCCTGTAGTTGACAGCACATGACAACTAACAGTGAAGGCAGAGTCCCTGGATCATTACTCCAATCAGATTCAAATGTCAGAAGAACTCAGTCCTCCTTTAGAAGGAAACTTTCACTCCCCTCGTATAAAGAAGTTGAACACCGACTCTATCCAAGGTGTTCCGAGGAGAGTAGTTTACAGTCTGACTGTGTGTTATTGTCATTTCCTCTTTGATGTTTCATCTGTGTAGTTGCTTCTCTGCTTCTCTCCCTGTAAGCTCAGGAGAAAAGTCAAAAGTCTCAGGTGCTTTACTAGGAGTTGTTTCTGTCAGCTACTGATCATTAGTAAAGCACTGAATCAGGTTGTCATCTAGTCTTTCTGGATAACCTCAAGCTGTTTAGACAGCAAGGTCTTATTTGGTTTACTTTAACTGTTTCTGAATTATAACCAGAAGCTGTATTTACCAGTCTCCAGTACAAAGAGGTATGCCTGTTTCATGGCTGACCCGCTTTCTGACTCTACTTACCTATGTGGGTACAGGATAGATGCGTATCTCTGGCTGATTCTCAGGGAATCTCTTGTTTGCCCAGCGACTGAGCTAAATGCTGGAGCCCTCCATTCAGTCAAAACTATGGTTTTTCCAGTAATCATGTATTGATGTGAGTTGGACTGATGAGCTGAGCACTGAAGAACTGATGCTTTCAAACTGTGGTGCTGAAAAAGACTCTTGAGAGTCCCTTGGACAGCAAAGAGATCAAACCAATCAATCCTAAAGAAAATCACCCCTGAATATTCATTGGAAGGACTCATGCTGAAACTGAACCTCCCACACTTTGCCTACTGATATGAAGAGCCTTGTTCATTGGAAAAGACCCTGATGCTGGGAAAGATTGAGGGCAAAAGGAGAAGGCGCTGGCGGAGGACAAGATGGTTAGATAGCATAACTGACTTAATGGGCATGATTTTGAACAAACTTTGGGACATAGTGGAGGACAGAAGAGCCTGGAGTGCTACAGTAAAGAGTCAGACCTCATCTGTCCACTCACCTGAGTGCTCCCCAGGCACCTTGGGATCAGGCAGGTAGAAAAATGGGAGAGGCAGGAGCTACACCCAAATTGGGCATAGTCATCCTGCCCAGGGCATAGGCTTTTCTTTTCCCTGGTCCTTTCCTGTAGTTGACAGCACATGACAACTAACAGTGAAGGCAGAGTCCCTGGATCATTACTCCAATCAGATTCAAATGTCAGAAGAACTCAGTCCTCCTTTAGAAGGAAACTTTCACTCCCCTCGTATAAAGAAGTTGAACACCGACTCTATCCAAGGTGTTCCGAGGAGAGTAGTTTACAGTCTGACTGTGTGTTATTGTCATTTCCTCTTTGATGTTTCATCTGTGTAGTTGCTTCTCTGCTTCTCTCCCTGTAAGCTCAGGGAGAAAAGTCAAAAGTCTCAGGTGCTTTACTAGGAGTTGTTTCTGTCAGCTACTGATCATTAGTAAAGCACTGAATCAGGTTGTCATCTAGTCTTTCTGGATAACCTCAAGCTGTTTAGACAGCAAGGTCTTATTTGGTTTACTTTAACTGTTTCTGAATTATAACCAGAAGCTGTATTTACCAGTCTCCAGTACAAAGAGGTATGCCTGTTTCATGGCTGACCCGCTTTCTGACTCTACTTACCTATGTGGGTACAGGATAGATGCGTATCTCTGGCTGATTCTCAGGGAATCTCTTGTTTGCCTCCATGGAGACACATAGTTTAACTTGATGCATCAAACTGCTGGAGCCCTCCATTCCAGAGAAGGAGCTGGCACAGGCACAAGGAGAGCAGGTGTCTAAAAAAGATGAAAAAGAGTTTCATCCTGGTGTTTCTTGTGCTTCTGCAACTCATATATAAAACACATTATGCCCTCGGAAATGGCCTTTTCTCCCTCTCCTCCTACCATCAAGTAGAGTCTAATATATGATAGTGTGAGCCAGATATAAGCATCCTTTTGGATTGAGCTGGCCTGTAAATTAACTTATGCTCAACGGCTGTCTGCCCACGACTGTCAACTTTCTTATCCTTGTCAGACGCCTTTTCCTCCCCCCAGACATTTCATTTCACTCTAGATGACATTTCATTTCATTCTCAGTACCATTTCATCTCCTTGCAATGGATGAAATTTTTCAGCCAATAGCATATGCGCTGACCCTTCTGAAGCCAACAAGGATATGCATACGCCCCTAACAAGTCCAATAATACAACAGGTTGGATTTCCTTCCAGTCTCTTCCAAGCTTGTCTACACTTCAGAGGCTGAGTTCTTAAAAAGGAAAACCACTCCCGCCTTGCTCAAATCACCAAACTGGACTTAAGCCTTCATGAAAGACACACACCTTCAAGAATAATCTGTCACGTGAAGGTCTTTAATAGTGGGCAAAGATCACCTAGGAATCAGAGATAGAGGTATTTTCTGAGCATTTACAGTGTGACCTTGGATGCTGGCCTGGTCTGAGAATCATGTTAAGAGTGCATGATCCCCATGTGCTTTATGATAATAAGAGATCTGTATTCCTGGCTGAGAAAATTTCTGGAAGTCTCCTAGAAATATCCTGGGGACCTAAATTCCTTCCATCTCTTCAGTCTAGATTCACAATCACTTTTTCACATAGCTATTTATTGAGGTTCCATGAAGCGCCTGGGTTAGATACTACAGATGCTGAGAATACAAGGCTGAAAAAGATGGATATGGATTAATTCCACATCAGGCTTATTGTCTGGATGAAATTCTAGACAAGAGAACTATGAAGAAAATATGCTGGGAAGTATAGAACGCTATGGGAGCACACAAGACAATGCTTACACAGGTAGGTCTTGGAATCATGAGGGCTTCCAAGAGGAAGCAGTTTTAACCTGAGACCTGAAAGGTGTGTGGAATTAAGAGAAGGAAATAGTGAAGGGACCAACCTCCTGTGGATTAAACATTGGCCAGGTTTATTGTAGTAACCACTCACACATACACACACCATTACAGTTTAACTCTGACATCTTACTATTCCATGCTCTTCTGAGACCTGAGATGCAGTTTCTGGTTCTACTGCCCAGTCTCTACAGTTCAGGCTTGGTTATGTCCTCTCCTGGCACCACAGGTCAGGAGCTCCTAGGAGAACATCTAACTCTTTTATACAACAATTACCAAAATGACAATAACTCATAAAAATGACAGTAACTCACATTTGCTAGTTTCTAAAGCGCTTAACATGTGACTCATTTCATTTGATTCTTGCAGTGTATGGGATTTTATTATTCCCTTTTAATAGGTGAAGAAATTGAGACTCAAAGAAATTCAATGATTAGATCATAAACACACAGCTTATAAGAAGCAAATTAGGACTCATCAAGATCTAACAGAAGTTAAGATTTGTAAAATACTTCGAACAGTGTCTGGCTCATAAAATAACGTGTGTGTGTGTGTGTGTGTGTGTGTGTGTGTTAGTCACTCAGTCCAGCTCTTTGAGACCCCATGGACTATAGCCCATCAGGCTCCTTTATCCATGGGCTTCTCCAGGCAAGAACACTGCAGTGTGTTGTCATTTCCTTCTCCAGGGGATCGTCCCAATGCAGGGACTGAACCTGGGTTTCCTGCATTGCAGGCAGATGCTTTACCATCTGAGCCATCAAACGATGCATAAGTGTTGGTTAAATAAATAACAAAAGATGCTAATAAAATAGGCTTTATGAGTCCCCAAACAGAGCTCTTCCCTCAATCACAGTGGTTTCTCTTGTCTGTCGTGGAGCAGTAGAGTTCCTGGAGGGTTTATTTAAGGTCACCTTAGGGACTCTAAGACAAGGAGAGCTACTGGGGCTCAAGGCTACTCCACCCCAACCGAGGCACCAACCAGAAAGACTCTGCTTCCCCTGGCCCCCAGTAGTTCATCTGCTTGAAGACTTTCCTGGGGAGCAGGAGCAGTACAGGGGATGAGCTTCACCAGTGACAATGCTATGGGACACAAGACAATGCTTACACAGGTAGGTCTTGGAATCATGAGGGCTTCCAAGAGGAAGCAGTTTTAACCTGAGACCTGAAAGGTGTGTGGAATTAAGAGAAGGAAATAGTGAAGGGACCAACCTCCTGTGGATTAAACATTGGCCAGGTTTATTGTAGTAACCACTCACACATACACACACCATTACAGTTTAACTCTGACATCTTACTATTCCATGCTCTTCTGAGACCTGAGATGCAGTTTCTGGTTCTACTGCCCAGTCTCTACAGTTCAGGCTTGGTTATGTCCTCTCCTGGCACCACAGGTCAGGAGCTCCTAGGAGAACATCTAACTCTTTTATACAACAATTACCAAAATGACAATAACTCATAAAAATGACAGTAACTCACATTTGCTAGTTTCTAAAGCGCTTAACATGTGACTCATTTCATTTGATTCTTGCAGTGTATGGGATTTTATTATTCCCTTTTAATAGGTGAAGAAATTGAGACTCAAAGAAATTCAATGATTAGATCATAAACACACAGCTTATAAGAAGCAAATTAGGACTCATCAAGATCTAACAGAAGTTAAGATTTGTAAAATACTTCGAACAGTGTCTGGCTCATAAAATAACGTGTGTGTGTGTGTGTGTGTGTGTGTGTGTTAGTCACTCAGTCCAGCTCTTTGAGACCCCATGGACTATAGCCCATCAGGCTCCTTTATCCATGGGCTTCTCCAGGCAAGAACACTGCAGTGTGTTGTCATTTCCTTCTCCAGGGGATCGTCCCAATGCAGGGACTGAACCTGGGTTTCCTGCATTGCAGGCAGATGCTTTACCATCTGAGCCATCAAACGATGCATAAGTGTTGGTTAAATAAATAACAAAAGATGCTAATAAAATAGGCTTTATGAGTCCCCAAACAGAGCTCTTCCCTCAATCACAGTGGTTTCTCTTGTCTGTCGTGGAGCAGTAGAGTTCCTGGAGGGTTTATTTAAGGTCACCTTAGGGACTCTAAGACAAGGAGAGCTACTGGGGCTCAAGGCTACTCCACCCCAACCGAGGCACCAACCAGAAAGACTCTGCTTCCCCTGGCCCCCAGTAGTTCATCTGCTTGAAGACTTTCCTGGGGAGCAGGAGCAGTACAGGGGATGAGTTTCACCAGTGACACAGTATTCGTATATTCTTTTTAATTGAAGTGTGGTTTATCTACAATGCTCTGTTGCTTTTGGGTGTACAGTAAAGTGATTCAATTATACATACACGTATTTTTCAAATTATTTTCCCTTGTACGTTACTATGAGACAGTGAATGTAGTTCCCTGTGCTATATAGTAGGACCTTGTCATGTGATCTATTTTATATATAGTAGTACATATATATCAATCCCAAAGAGTCAGACACAACTGAGCAACTAAGCATGTACTCTTCTCCCTGTAGTAATAAGTTTGCTTTCTACATCTGTGAGTCCATTTCCATTTTGTAAATAAGTTCATCATTTTTTAGATACCATATGTAAGTGCTATATGACATTTGTCTTTATCTGGCTTATTTCATTTAGTATAATAATCTTTAGATCCATCCATGTTCCTGCCAATGGCATTATTTCATTCTTGTTTTTCTAATAGTACTTATATTTCTTCCTGCTGTTTCTTTTTAAAATTTTATTCACTTATTTATTTTTTGCTATTCTGGGATTTCACTGCTGCCGCAGGCTCTTCTCTAGTTATAGGGAGTGGAGGCTACTCCCTAGTTGAGGGGAGCAGGCTTCTCGTTTTGGTGACTTTTCTTATTGTGGAATTCAGGCTCTAGGGCACACAAACCCGCCATGGCAAAAATGTTTTCATTTCCTTCTCCAGGGGATCGTCCCAATGCAGGGACTGAACCTGGGTTTCCTGCATTGCAGGCAGATGCTTTACCATCTGAGCCATCAAACGATGCATAAGTGTTGGTTAAATAAATAACAAAAGATGCTAATAAAATAGGCTTTATGAGTCCCCAAACAGAGCTCTTCCCTCAATCACAGTGGTTTCTCTTGTCTGTCGTGGAGCAGTAGAGTTCCTGGAGGGTTTATTTAAGGTCACCTTAGGGACTCTAAGACAAGGAGAGCTACTGGGGCTCAAGGCTACTCCACCCCAACCGAGGCACCAACCAGAAAGACTCTGCTTCCCCTGGCCCCCAGTAGTTCATCTGCTTGAAGACTTTCCTGGGGAGCAGGAGCAGTACAGGGGATGAGTTTCACCAGTGACACAGTATTCGTATATTCTTTTTAATTGAAGTGTGGTTTATCTACAATGCTCTGTTGCTTTTGGGTGTACAGTAAAGTGATTCAATTATACATACACGTATTTTTCAAATTATTTTCCCTTGTACGTTACTATGAGACAGTGAATGTAGTTCCCTGTGCTATATAGTAGGACCTTGTCATGTGATCTATTTTATATATAGTAGTACATATATATCAATCCCAAAGAGTCAGACACAACTGAGCAACTAAGCATGTACTCTTCTCCCTGTAGTAATAAGTTTGCTTTCTACATCTGTGAGTCCATTTCCATTTTGTAAATAAGTTCATCATTTTTTAGATACCATATGTAAGTGCTATATGACATTTGTCTTTATCTGGCTTATTTCATTTAGTATAATAATCTTTAGATCCATCCATGTTCCTGCCAATGGCATTATTTCATTCTTGTTTTTCTAATAGTACTTATATTTCTTCCTGCTGTTTCTTTTTAAAATTTTATTCACTTATTTATTTTTTGCTATTCTGGGATTTCACTGCTGCCGCAGGCTCTTCTCTAGTTATAGGGAGTGGAGGCTACTCCCTAGTTGAGGGGAGCAGGCTTCTCGTTTTGGTGACTTTTCTTATTGTGGAATTCAGGCTCTAGGGCACACAGGCTTCAGTAGTTATGGCACATGCACTCAATAGTTGTGGCTCTGAGGCTCTAGAACACAGGTTCCATAGTTGTGGCTCAAGGGCTTAATTGATCCGCAGTATATGGCATGTTCCTGGATCAGGGATCGAACCCGTGTCTCCTGCATTGGCAGGCGGCCTCTTGACCACCGAGCTACCTGGGATGCCCTATTTCATTCTTTTTATGGCTATTATTCCATTTTATATGTATACCACAGCTTCTTTATCCATTTATCTGTCGATTGATGCTTAGGTTGCTTCCATGTCTTGGCTATTGTAAATAATGCTACAGTGAACATTGGAGGGCATATATTCTTTACGTACAGTTTGGGGGTGATCATTGTAACCTAAATGTGAGAAAGAGAAACAGTAGTGTCCTCTTTTCCAAGTGCACTGTGTCCACTTAAGGGAGAAGAGTTTCTATTAAGTGGATGATGGGGAAAAGTAGGATTATCTCCTGGGTAGAAAGGAGATGGAGACCCAGAACTTTGCAGAGATTTAAACTTAAACCCTAAGCTTCAATTGACCAGTATAAACCTGTTTTATCATCTGTAATAATAGCACTAATATACCTGCTTCATAGGATTATCAGGAGGATGCCCTTTGCTTTATATCACTATTTCTAGGTATTGATGTCTATAACAGTACCTGGCACATGGTAGGTGTTCAATAAACAGTGGTTGAATGGATGAAATGAAATGACAACTATGAAACGTTCCATATAACCAGCATCCGACTCTTGGAAGATGCATTATTTTTTGCCTGGGAGGATGAATCAACTAAATAAATGAGAATGAGACAGAGAATGTTTTCGGAGAGGAAGTAGAAGGAAATAGTAATAGTGGGTAACCCTTATATACTCGTATACCGCATACTCTTCTATATGTTTACACTTATTAAATAATGCTTGCGCTCTTAGAAGAGTTACTTAACCTCTCTCTGTGTTAGTTTTCCCATCTAGAAAGTAGAAATAGTAATAGCCCTGACCTCATAGCCTTGTCATGAGGGTGAAGCCAGTTAATCTACATACAACAGTTCTTACAACAATTCCTCCAACACAGTGAGTCCTCAGTATGCTTTGACTCTGATTAGGTTATGAGATCACCACTCCAGGTCTTACCAACCTGCTGTTCTGAGTTCAATAAATAAATAAAGATTCTGAGATGGAGTCAAAGTAGGCAGTGGGAGCATTTACCAGAGGACATAGGATGTAAGCTGGGCCATCACTCAGTTTGGAGGAACAGAGCATTCCAGGTAAAGGGAGGATGCAGGGAGATGGAGTTAGTCATCCTCTCAAGTGCTTGCCTCCCAGCTTGGCCATTTGCTTGTTTCCCTGTGTGTAAGAGCAGGACGGTCTCTGCCTCACAGGGTGTTTTATGGAGTAAGGAACATAAAATTCTTTGCATGGTGCCAGCACATTGTAAGCCTCCAGTATAGCGAGCTAGTGTTAGTACTGCTGGGCAGAAATAGAAGTCTGTGAGACCATGAAGAATCTCGCCACTTCAATCTAGGAACTGAGCTAACCCTGGCTCCCCCAATCCTATCATTAACTTAATGATTTTTTTCCACCTACAGAAGACCTTTTAGTAGCACAAACCTGGTTTAAGTAAGGCCCTTATATTTTAATGGTTTGAAATTGTGGGGCGGTTAATGGACCTGATTTTGCATAGACTACTTAGAATAATTTTTATTCTTTAATTGGTTAAGGTTGAAATTACTGAGAAACTGAATCACTGGAAAGTAAGCCCAACAGTAACTGTAGCATGGCCAGGGGTGGGGTGTGTGCTCTTTCCTCACGCCCTTGCATGCAGGCAGCTTCAAGTCCCTATAAGTCACCTTGCTGCTGCGGGGGCAGGAAGTAACACGAGCCAGATGCCTTTCCAGCCACTCCTTAACATACTTGATATGAACTTCTTGCTCCCGAAATAATTTCCCTGACCTCAGCACTCTTCTGGACTTGGGTTTTCCCTACTTCATCTTTCAGCCAACTCTACCCTCAGATAGATCATAGAAGCACAAGCTTAGGCCCCCTCTAACTTTTCTTTCATACCTAACAGCAGAAATTGGTGTTTTGATCATTGCTGGTCTCCTTGTGAAGAGTCCATGCATATATGGAATGGAAGGGCATTTCCTCCTTGGAACTTTATGACACCCAAGGGTGGTGTCTTGTCGACCTATCCACAACCTGTGCAAAGTCCAAGTGACTTCATGGACCTATCTTCTACCATCTACATTTGGAGACACTGTAAATGTATACCTTTCTCTTTTATATACAGCACGTGCATGCATACCTGCTAAGTCACTTCACTCGTGTCCAATTCTGTGTGACCCTATGGACTGTAGCCTGCCAGGCTCCTCTGTCCATGGAATTCTCCAGGCAAGAATACTGAAGTGGGTTGCCATGCCCTCCTCCAGGGGATCTTCCCGACCCAGGAGTCGAACCTGTCTCTTATGTCTCCTGCACTGGCAGGCAGGTTCTTTACCACTAGCACCACCTGGGAAGCTCTATATACAGCACAGAAAATGTCAAATTAAAAATCTCTGCATTTGAAGAATCAGTCCTAATGAGGTGGATGAATCTAGAACCTATTATACAAAGTGAAGTAACTCAAAAAGAGAAGGACAAGTACAGTATACTAACGCATATATATGGAATCTAGTAAGATAAATACACACAGAGCATCGATGGAAAAACAGACATAGAGAACAGAAACAAAAATTAGATATGAAGGCAACATGGAGCATGCAGCTACTTAGAATAATTTTTATTCTTTAATTGGTTAAGGTTGAAATTACTGAGAAACTGAATCACTGGAAAGTAAGCCCAACAGTAACTGTAGCATGGCCAGGGGTGGGGTGTGCTCTTTCCTCACGCCCTTGCATGCAGGCAGCTTCAAGTCCCTATAAGTCACCTTGCTGCTGCGGGGGCAGGAAGTAACACGAGCCAGATGCCTTTCCAGCCACTCCTTAACATACTTGATATGAACTTCTTGCTCCCGAAATAATTTCCCTGACCTCAGCACTCTTCTGGACTTGGGTTTTCCCTACTTCATCTTTCAGCCAACTCTACCCTCAGATAGATCATAGAAGCACAAGCTTAGGCCCCCTCTAACTTTTCTTTCATACCTAACAGCAGAAATTGGTGTTTTGATCATTGCTGGTCTCCTTGTGAAGAGTCCATGCATATATGGAATGGAAGGGCATTTCCTCCTTGGAACTTTATGACACCCAAGGGTGGTGTCTTGTCGACCTATCCACAACCTGTGCAAAGTCCAAGTGACTTCATGGACCTATCTTCTACCATCTACATTTGGAGACACTGTAAATGTATACCTTTCTCTTTTATATACAGCACGTGCATGCATACCTGCTAAGTCACTTCACTCGTGTCCAATTCTGTGTGACCCTATGGACTGTAGCCTGCCAGGCTCCTCTGTCCATGGAATTCTCCAGGCAAGAATACTGAAGTGGGTTGCCATGCCCTCCTCCAGGGGATCTTCCCGACCCAGGAGTCGAACCTGTCTCTTATGTCTCCTGCACTGGCAGGCAGGTTCTTTACCACTAGCACCACCTGGGAAGCTCTATATACAGCACAGAAAATGTCAAATTAAAAATCTCTGCATTTGAAGAATCAGTCCTAATGAGGTGGATGAATCTAGAACCTATTATACAAAGTGAAGTAACTCAAAAAGAGAAGGACAAGTACAGTATACTAACGCATATATATGGAATCTAGTAAGATAAATACACACGCAGAGCATCGATGGAAAAACAGACATAGAGAACAGACATATGGACATTGGAGAGAGGGAAGAGTGGGTGAGAGATATGCAAAGAGCAACATGGAGCCCTATACCATCTTATGTAAAAGAGATAACTATTGCCAATGTGCTGTGGGACTAAGGGATCGTACATGGGGGCTATGTGACGACCTGGAGGGGTAGGATGGGGGGAATGAGATATACATATGACTAATCTGGAATTATACATAGCTGTAAACAACTCTGTTAAAGCAAAATAAAAAGTATATATATACATTAATTTTTTAAAAAGTCTCTGCATTCTTCCAGCCTAGCTTTATTGCCCTTCATTCCCCAGGTCTAGGCCTGGGATCCTCTGCAGGAAAGCTACTTGTCCAAAGCAGCTCACTCCAAGCTCTTCTCTGTACTCTAGGAATTGTTGTGCTGTGCTGACCTGAAACTTAACATACAGCAGCTTTTATTTTCCAGTATGTTTATGCCATCTCTCCAAATAGACCGAAAAGGCCAAGGTAGAGATGGGGTCTTCACCTGCTCTTTATGCCCTCTCACTAGGTAACACAATGCACCGGCAAAGAAGGTTCTGGCAGCATTTTACCCCAATGCAACTATCCACCTCCCAGTTCAAAAATAACTAACAATGATCCAATGATTGAATTGTTATTTTCTTTGCTCTGAAAACAGAAAATACGTCATTCAGAAGAAGTTAGCTTGGGGTCAGTAAGATTCAGTTTTTAAACATTGTGTTTTGGATGCTTCACCAGCTGATAATACCACCAAGTGTCAAAATGAACATGTCCTGGAGACAGAGATTCAGCCGAGCACTAATTCTGGACTCTGTGTACAGCTTCTAGAGAGCCAAGGCTTCAGACAGTTCTATTTATTAGTTGGATTTGGCACAGCAAGTTAATTCCTTGTTAAAATATGCAAGCATAGCTATTAAAAATAACATTCAAAGGAGAAAATTAAAAATAATGTGCCAAAGACCAAATTACTTAACCCAAATACAAGTTTAGACAAATAATTCTATTAAAATTTCTTTAAGTATTATCAGTAACGTTGAAGTGTGTGAAAAAGAAAAGTCAGAGGTGGGATGTTAACTCACTCTCCTCAAAGACTGAGGGTTTGTTTTTCTCTTTTTTAACATTTTGCATAGCTTTGAATAATGAAAACTTCATATATGGTAGAAAGATGAAGGTTTACTCTACTGTGAAATCTGAAGCAAATTTTATATGCATGTCCTTTTGCTGGAGAACATCCAAAGCTTCATTTGGATTCTCAAGATGCTGTTGATTAGATGCTAAAAATTACAGGTAACCTTCTTACATACTACTCTCAGTTTAATAGGAGAGATGTAGACACTTCCAAATTACCTTTATTCCAAGTGCATCCCAAATTTCAATGCATTTTTCACTTCCTTTAAACAAAAAAATTCTATAAATTTACTATCTTAAAACTAGAAAGGAAAAAAGAAACCCCACAGGGAGTCCTTACTCAAAGTTTAAACTTATGTAAGGGTCCCCTGGGCCTATGGAACTTGACTAGAGTTTCTAGACTTGGTCCTGAGAGCTTTAAACATCTGGAGTCCTCATAGCAGTGGGCCTCTGAGTCATTAAAAAGTGTTAGCTTTTTAGTTCACCTGATTAAAAATGTAGTATCATCTCCCTCAGGCCCCACAAAATCCACTAGAAGTACTTAACAGATTTCCCACACAGTGAAACCACTCTCTGGGCAGTTAATTAGGAGCTGGGCCTTTCCTGGTCTCAGATGATTTTGAACTGATCAGCAAAGTGTGTCTTATCCATACATTATTGAGAGTTAAAAAAAAAAAAAAAAGTTGCCTGAGCTTGTGGGGAAGGTTCCTACTGAAACTAAAAATTAAAAAGCCATCTTCTACCAATATTGTAAATCATCCATCAATTAAAAATAAACATTTAAATAAAAAAGAAAGAACAAATACTAATACATAGTACAGTGTGGATGAAGCTGGAAAGCCTTATTAAAAAATATCTTCTAACCAGGGACATTATGTGAGATAGGTTTTAAGAAATCTGGCTTCTAATTAATGAAATAGGGTGGAGGTGAAACAGTATGAGAAGAAAAACATATTTTCAGTGAACAATTCTAAAGGACCTGCTTTTGTCAATGTGCTCATCACAAACCTTGGAGGACACTCCAGCTGGAAGCTGTGGTCACTCAAGTGACAACGGAATTTGGAAAGAATAATAAACAGTTCTAAAAATACATACTCTGTCTTTTGTGTTAAGGATAGCAGTAGTATATGATTAAAACACCCAAGATCCAAAATAAAAAATTCAAGAACAATCCTTAACTGTTGCATTTTCCATGCCCTCAAATATCCTTTCATTCTACCTTCTTAAGCCCCAGTCTGTAACATAGATCAACACATCTTGTTATTATACCAGATAAGAAAAAAAAGAGGGAAATGATTTATTAGAGAAGCATTTGTTTTTAAACATTTTGCCTTGTGTCATATTTTTTTCTCTCCTCAAGTATTTTCAAATCCTCCTTTTGAGGCTTGAATATTAAAAGACCTAGCTTTCAGATGGATTATTTACTTCTTTTCCAATAGTATTGAGGATGCTTTATTCAAAGGAGAATGTTTATTCCCAATAAGAGCATTGGCCTAACAAAATTCAAGCTACTCCTGAAAACCATATCTTGAAACAGAGAATTAGGGGAACCTAATTCTACCCATGCTTCATTATTGCATCTTCTTATACACAGAAAAACACTAAATTCCTTAACATGGCTGCAATTATTTAAGATGCAATTATTCTACTTGTGCTTCCTTATCACACACAATAGTCATAATATTTATAGAGAAGTGGCAGAAAAGTCAATCCTAAAGGAAATCAATCCTGAATATTCATTGGAAAGACTGACACTGAAGCTGCTGAAGTGAAGTGAAGTGGCCACCTGATGTGAAGAGATGACTCATGGGCAAAGAGCCCAATGTTGGGAAAAATAGAAGGCAAATGGAGAAGGGGACAACAGAGGACAAGATGGCTGGATGGCACCACTGAATCAATGGACATGAGTTTGAGCAAGCTCTAGGAGATGGTGAAGGACAGGGAAGCCTGGCGAGATGCAGTCAATGGGGTCGCAAAGAGTTAGACACAAGAGAGCAACTGAACTGAACTGAACTGGCAGAAAGGGACTCAAGAATGTTCATAGGAGACTGCTGAAATCTATTTTGTTTTGTAAAGAGGTATGTCATATAGCATGACCTTACCCATTTGCTCCATAAACCTGTTCTTTCCTTCCACATTATTATTTATCTTAGCATAAAGGAAATGACCTCGTCACTATGGGAGGGTGTGTTGGGAGGAAAGGGGACAGTTTACAGAGGTCTTTAATGAGCTCTGTTTAAGTCCAATTTCAGGATTGGGAAAATCTTCCTCTCCTGCTGCCATCTCAGGGGTGTTCAAGGTCCACTTACCCTTCTCTTGGGTTGTTAAAAAGTAGGCTGCTCACATGGGAAAGGGGGTCTAACATCTGCAAAGTTCTTCGGGCTGACACTAGATCATTTTTGCAAGGCAGTGTCAGCTTTAAAAATATTCACAACCTAAAAGGTGGGAGTAATGTTTTATTGGGTGGAAATTTTTAGGACTTCAAGCCTGAGAGATGGCATCTCAAGTGAACCTCAAGAGAACTGTTCTGAGGAGGGGAGGGAAGGAGTCAGGTTGTACAGAAGTTTTGCAACTAAGGGCAAGGAGTCTAAACATAAGATTGTTGATTAAATAAAACCAGATAGCCCAAGGTAAGTGTTTTTCTATGTATGGGAAGATGCAAGAGTCTGGGTTCACTGAAATCATTCCTTTCACGTGTACCTCAGCTACCTGGGGCCAGCATCTAGTGTTCTCACATCCTGAGCTTTCTTTCCTCAGGGCTCACCCTAGGGAGTGGATGCAGCCTGGGGGCTACCAGATGGCCAGTGTTCTTCTTCCTGAGTTCCCTTAGGGCTCACCAGTTCACACAAGAGGACCACACACGGCGATGACTGTGACATCCTTGCTTACTGATATGGCAGGTAATGTTCCATTTATCAGTTCCCTTCTCTTGGTCCAAAATTCAACCAACACTTGGGAGACATATCATAACCAATTTTTTTCCCACAGCGCTGAGAGGAGGCTCATCCCAGAGCAGAAAAATTCACATTGACATGCCACTCTGGATGTTAATTTTCAAATTAGGCCCATTGATAGATAATAAGAGATTCTCTTGATCCTGTCTTACTAATTTATTATGATCCAAGAAATAGTTTCCCTTGTTGCACCTTCCCATACCTATAGTTGCACTATTACAATCATTGATTGCATTATGTATCTGATGAACTACTTGAAGTCATCTAGTCATTATTGTTGTTAGAGGCCTAGTTACACACTGGGATACCGTAAGAGAAAGCGATCTTATAAAATAGACAATATATAAGTAATGTGGATAGTCACATTGACAAATCATAGTGTAGCAAAGACACAAAGTGTGAACAATTTGGAAACAAAGAGCAAATTATACCAATGATTATTATAACTAGGTGTAATCCAGTTGCAATAAATCATCAAGTCTCCAGGAGAGTTAGCTGGAAAAGCCAAATTCTGGCAGAATAAGGTAGAGAAAAAGATAAATGCTTTATCTTGGTTTACAAAGGGATATTTTATCAACTTGTCATAGCTCACAGCATAAAAGTTTTAGTGGAAAATAAAGTTTCAAGCTAGTATATTTTCCAAAGTCATAGAGTTATAAATTATATTCATCAGTTCATTTCATCTCATGTAATTGATTCCTATGGAGCTGCATGAAGTCATCAGGTTTCTTTTAAATTAGTTTTGTCATTTGTTATGTAGTTTAGTGGTGTTATCTAACTGCCATCAGAAACACATTTGTTTTAAAAGTTCTTTTTATGAGTTTTCTTGAAACTCTTCATTTTGTAAAAGCAATGTAAAATGATGATTGTCTATAAAGGACAGAACTTAGCGCAGCATGGTTAAAGATTTGAGTACAATGTAATTAGCAAGAAACTTGCATATTTCTGCAACATCTAGCATTGTAGGATAATAACTAGAATTATGACCAATAACATTATATCAGGACTTATCAAATGTTAGAGATTCCATATATTTTTTGGAATATGTATTTTAACGACATTTATCCATGCATCATAACCTAAAGTTCACCCCCAATTGAAAGGGTTTTACCTTGATTTGAGACTTACTGATATGGCAGGTAATGTTCCATTTATCAGTTCCTTCTCTTGGTCCAAAATTCCCTGGAATCTTTTTCCCACAGCGCTGAGAGGAGGCTCATCCCAGAGCAGAAAAATTCACATTGACATGCCACTCTGGATGTTAATTTTCAAATTAGGCCCATTGATAGATAATAAGAGATTCTCTTGATCCTGTCTTACTAATTTATTATGATCCAAGAAATAGTTTCCTTGTTGCACCTTCCCATACCTATAGTTGCACTATTACAATCATTGATTGCATTATGTATCTGATGAACTACTTGAAGTCATCTAGTCATTATTGTTGTTAGAGGCCTAGTTACACACTGGGATACCGTAAGAGAAAGCGATCTTATAAAATAGACAATATATAAGTAATGTGGATAGTCACATTGACAAATCATAGTGTAGCAAAGACACAAAGTGTGAACAATTTGGAAACAAAGAGCAAATTATACCAATGATTATTATAACTAGGTGTAATCCAGTTGCAATAAATCATCAAGTCTCCAGGAGAGTTAGCTGGAAAAGCCAAATTCTGGCAGAATAAGGTAGAGAAAAAGATAAATGCTTTATCTTGGTTTACAAAGGGATATTTTATCAACTTGTCATAGCTCACAGCATAAAAGTTTTAGTGGAAAATAAAGTTTCAAGCTAGTATATTTTCCAAAGTCATAGAGTTATAAATTATATTCATCAGTTCATTTCATCTCATGTAATTGATTCCTATGGAGCTGCATGAAGTCATCAGGTTTCTTTTAAATTAGTTTTGTCATTTGTTATGTAGTTTAGTGGTGTTATCTAACTGCCATCAGAAACACATTTGTTTTAAAAGTTCTTTTTATGAGTTTTCTTGAAACTCTTCATTTTGTAAAAGCAATGTAAAATGATGATTGTCTATAAAGGACAGAACTTAGCGCAGCATGGTTAAAGATTTGAGTACAATGTAATTAGCAAGAAACTTGCATATTTCTGCAACATCTAGCATTGTAGGATAATAACTAGAATTATGACCAATAACATTATATCAGGACTTATCAAATGTTAGAGATTCCATATATTTTTTGGAATATGTATTTTAACGACATTTATCCATGCATCATAACCTAAAGTTCACCCCCAATTGAAAGGGTTTTACCTTGATTTGAGACTTAAACCCAAGGCCCAGGCCTGATTGAGCCCTGCTTGGGACTTGAACCCATGTGGCTGGAGCTTCAATTCCAGTCAAAACCCTGTTTGGGACTTGAACCCTCAATCCCTGGCTTAGGACTTGAACCCAGCCAGAACTCTGTTTGGGACTTGAACCAACGCTGCTGGGACTCGAACCCAGCCAAAACCTGTTTGGGACTTGAAACCACGTGACTGGGGCCTGAACCTAGCCAAAACCCTGTCTGGGACTCGAACCCACATGGCCAGGACTTAATCCAAGGTCTGGACTCATTGAGGTTCAGATTCTTCGTGCCTCAATGCAGAAAGAATTCAACGAGAAGCAGAGTGACAGACAAGAAAAGGATTTATTGCAGTAAGGTACCTGAAAGCAGTGCAAACGAGCAGGCGGGAAAGTTCTGCTCTGCTGCCTCTTCAATTGAGTGGGCAGTCATATATATAGGATGGTAGAAGACCGCCCCCCTCAAGTAGACGCAGATGCAGGACATACATCATTGGTTGCTTCTTCACCAGTTTCTCCTTCATCAGCTCCTCCTTCGTCAGCTGTTTATACCCAGTTGAGCCTGCTTTACTGAACAAGGAGCAGCTCTCCTGAGTTATCATCAACTCACTAGCCTCCCAACCTTTCTCAGGTGTCTCCCTTCTACCTACCATCCCCTACTAGGGCTCTACAACCACCTGTCTATTCTCCTCTGTCCCTATCACAATCATTGGACAATGTTTCTGAAGTTAAAATACCCAATAAACTTAGTTTAACACTCCTCTCTGAGATATCTCAGAGATGTTTCTTTAAAGCACTGCAGAGTCACCTGGAGGCTAAAAGAGCTTCAGTTAGATTTTGATATTTGGAAAGTTTGTTAAAAATATTAAAAAGTTTTAAAATACAACGGGATCATAAGTCACTGAAACAATACTTTTTCATTTAACCAAAGTGACAAAATGATTAAAAGAAAACAAATACAGATCACTTAAAGACACAGAAACTCACACAATCTGTTATCAAAAAGGAGCATTTCTAACAGAGACAGAAATCAAATTTCAGTCTTGCATTAGCTTACTTAACAAAATCCATTTAGTTAACTTCAATCTAAATTTAGTTAACCTGACTCTGCGTAAAACTTTTTGTTGGGCTACCCTTGTGGCTCAGTGGATAAGAACCCGTCTGCCAATGCAGGAGACGCAGGTTCAATCCCTGAATCAGGAAGATCCCATATACTGCAGAACAGCTAAACCCACACATCAACAAAGACCCAGCACAGCCAAAAATAAATAGATAAAGGTTAAAAAAAAAACCTTTTTATTTATTTATTTTTTCCTCGGAGTTACTTCCTAGTCTCTCATCACTTTCTGTTTTCAGCCTTTTTGTCATATTCCATCCAGATAAAACCAGCTAGTTCATAGACATTCATTTTCAACAAAATATAATTCCATTCTTTACATCTTCTTTACTGAAAATACACGTTCTACTTTCTTACTGTACACTGAAATGTTACTATATTATTCCTAGAAGCTTTAGTTACATGTTTAAGTCATTAACAGAATCCTCTACTCTTAAAAACCTTCATTTCCAGTGAAAGCTAAGAAGCAAGCAATTATGAACTGTCTTCTACACTGGTATTCTATAGATTGGTGAGGATAAATATCAGTGATAATTTCTAAAAACATTTGTTTTCTTATAAAGAACCTCTCAGAGTGACACCAAACATTTTACTAGCAGTTCTAAATATGTTTAGTGTCTCTAGTAATTGATGTCTCAGTATCTTATTTTACTGAAACTTCTAAGGAGTTAACAAACTTTCATTACTTGAATTAGCACAAGTCTAAAACTCTGTTATCTGCTTCCCTGGTAGCTCCGTGGTAAACTTCACCTGCCAATGCAGGAGACACGAGTTCGATCCCTGATCTGGGAAAATCCCACATGCTGCGGAACAACTAAGCCCATGAACCACAACTATTGAACCTGTGCTCTAGAGCCTCAGAGCCGCAGCTATTGAGCCCATGTGCCACAATTACTGAAGGCCATGTGCCCTAGAGGCCAAGTTCCACAACAAGAAAAAGTCACTGCAACAGGAAGCCTGCTCACCTCAACTAGAGAGTAGCCCCCATGTCCTGCACCTAGAGAAGAGCCTGTGGCAGCGGTGAAGAACCAGAATAGTCCAAAAAATAAATCAATCAATAAAAATAGTTTGAAAAAAAAATTCTGTTATTTATCTGTACAGATTATTTTATTATTTCTTTTTTAAATTGTATTTATTTATCTTTTGGTAGGTGGAGTGGGGAGGGAGGGGGATGGGCGGGCCACTTCTATTGGTCTTTCATCTCTCTATTTTAATTTGTTTTTGTTCTTTGGCTCCTGTGGGCCTCCCATCGCGGTGGCCTCTCTTGTCGCAGAGCGCTGGCTCTGGGCGCACATGCTCCAGAGTTCCGGCTCGGTAATTGGACACATCGGTCCAGCCGCTCTGCAGCACGTGGGATCTTCCCAGGCCAGGGATCGAACCGGCAACCCTTGCACTGCAAGGTGGTGTCCTTACCCACTGGACCACCAGGGGAAGCCTCTGTACAGATTATTTTAAATAAACTTTACTAAAAAATATTTTTAAAGAATTCACCCCAGAGCTCTCGTTTCACTGACATTTAAGGTTTTATCATATCAATTGATTTTTCTTGCAACAGACATAATAAGATCTTATTTATTAAACCTGGGTACAATAAAGCATTATATTTAATTTTGATGACTCTTAGTGACATGTCTATATTAATTAGGTCAACAAACTTAATCATTAATACCAGGTATCCACTTAGTATAAATATTTCCCAGTTCTCATCAACGTGAAAGTCATTTTGGCTGGTTTCTTTACATGTAGTACTTTTTAAAGCTCTTTATAAAGTCAATTTTGAGAGTACTTTTTTGAAATAGAGATGTCTCTTATGTATAATGTATAAACACATAAATAGGAAATTAAAGATCTCATGGCTTCATGTGAAAGCTGAGTTATGAACCAAGTATTACAATATAAGCTTACTAGTATACAAACAACAGTTGAAATGCATTCAAGTTGCTTGCTCAGATGACTGTTTACTATTTGCAAGGGTTGTCTGAGGGATCATTCGCAGCAGCTTTTTTTCCACGTGGTTTCAGATCCTGCCTGATTGAGCTAATGAGGCTCAGTCTTCTCTGAGGCCTGTATTTACATTTCTGGTTTTCAAAGATTTGCAAGAGAAAGACAGTTGCTTTAGTTCCCCAAAGCACAGATCTGCCACCTAAAAGATACTAAAGAATTTGACCAGTGAAAAGATTTCTGACTATTTTATGAGTTTAATGATCTAGAATTTTAGGGTTTAATTTATCATGCCTTCAAAGCTTTGCATGAGGCACTCAGACCTTCTCTCTGAGCTTGCAAATTAAATCTAAAACAAAATCACTGTGTTTACTTTTATTAGCCCTTAGGTTCCCCTGGTAGCTCAGACAGTAAAGAATCTGGGATCCTGGGTTCGTAGTCCCTGGGTTGGGAAAATCCCCTGGTGAAGGGAATGGCTAGCGACTCCAGTATTCTTGCCTGGAAAATTCCATGGCTTCTCCATGGTTCGCAAAGAGTCAGACATGAGTAAGCAACTTCACTTTCAGCCCTTGAATCTTAATTCCCAGTTTCTACTAACTTGTATGGCTCAGGTAACCCTATTGATTACCTTTAGAATATTCAATTAATATATCCTGAGTCACGGACTTACTTGTGTTTTATAATATCACTTGTGTAATATAATATCACAAGCATTCTGCAGTGAAACATGCCTATCTCACAAAATAATGTTCATAAGATGTAGCTATCTTATGAAGCCCAAGTAAATATACCAATTTTATATACTTTCATCTCAATTCTGCCAACTTTTATACCTTCAACTTTAGAGTTTTCATTAGAATTTAATCAACAGCTTTGACATTACAGGGGAATAAGTGGAAGTGGTTTTCTTTGTTTTCCTTTTTCATTCCTTGTTCATTTTATCTCTTTGTATATAAAAGGCTCTGGGATCTCCAGAATGAGGTTGAGCTGAGGAAGTCAGGCTCATTAACCTGCTGCCAAAAAAAAAAAAATAGGGAGCTGAGGATTAGATCCTGTATTACAATGATAAAAGCTTACTAGTATACAAACAACAGTTGAAATGCATTCAAGTTGCTTGCTCAGATGACTGTTTACTATTTGCAAGGGTTGTCTGAGGGATCATTCGCAGCAGCTTTTTTTCCACGTGGTTTCAGATCCTGCCTGATTGAGCTAATGAGGCTCAGTCTTCTCTGAGGCCTGTATTTACATTTCTGGTTTTCAAAGATTTGCAAGAGAAAGACAGTTGCTTTAGTTCCCCAAAGCACAGATCTGCCACCTAAAAGATACTAAAGAATTTGACCAGTGAAAAGATTTCTGACTATTTTATGAGTTTAATGATCTAGAATTTTAGGGTTTAATTTATCATGCCTTCAAAGCTTTGCATGAGGCACTCAGACCTTCTCTCTGAGCTTGCAAATTAAATCTAAAACAAAATCACTGTGTTTACTTTTATTAGCCCTTAGGTTCCCCTGGTAGCTCAGACAGTAAAGAATCTGGGATCCTGGGTTCGTAGTCCCTGGGTTGGGAAAATCCCCTGGTGAAGGGAATGGCTAGCGACTCCAGTATTCTTGCCTGGAAAATTCCATGGCTTCTCCATGGTTCGCAAAGAGTCAGACATGAGTAAGCAACTTCACTTTCAGCCCTTGAATCTTAATTCCCAGTTTCTACTAACTTGTATGGCTCAGGTAACCCTATTGATTACCTTTAGAATATTCAATTAATATATCCTGAGTCACGGACTTACTTGTGTTTTATAATATCACTTGTGTAATATAATATCACAAGCATTCTGCAGTGAAACATGCCTATCTCACAAAATAATGTTCATAAGATGTAGCTATCTTATGAAGCCCAAGTAAATATACCAATTTTATATACTTTCATCTCAATTCTGCCAACTTTTATACCTTCAACTTTAGAGTTTTCATTAGAATTTAATCAACAGCTTTGACATTACAGGGGAATAAGTGGAAGTGGTTTTCTTTGTTTTCCTTTTTCATTCCTTGTTCATTTTATCTCTTTGTATATAAAAGGCTCTGGGATCTCCAGAATGAGGTTGAGCTGAGGAAGTCAGGCTCATTAACCTGCTGCCCAAATAATTGTTTTTAAGAAAAGTGTTGATAAAAGAAAGAGAACACCGACCTCAGGCAGGCAGGATTGAGGGTTTATTCAAGTTGTGTGCAGGGAAAAAGGCAGGCGTCAAAGGGGAAATGGTGCGGGGCGGGGGCAGGGAGGGGAGGGCAGCGTTTTTAAGCAGCTAGATGAGGGGGTGGGTAAAGAGTGGAAGCTGAAGCAAGCGGTGGTGCCAAATGAGTTCGTGGGCAGAGACTCCAGGAAGTTGTGGCCAGCATGGGATGGCGGGAATGACTCAGCTCTTTGTGACTTTTCAATTGCGTCATTGTTGCTCAGGTATCTCTAATTTTTCTAGTCCCTTAAATATAGTCTGTGCTTCCCTGGTGGCTCAGATGGCAAAGACTCTGCCTGCTAATGCAGGAGACCCAGGTTCAACTCCTGGATTGGGAAGATCCCCTGGAGAAGAATACCCACTCCAGTATTCTTGCCTGGAGAATTCCAGGGACAGAGGAGCCTGGCACACTACAGACCATGGGGTCTCAAAGAGTTGGACAGGAGTAAATGACTAACACACTTAAATATAATTTAAAACCGGGATAAACAGAACAGATTTGTTTGGCTTTTAATGTTGGGGACCAATAAGGGTCCCATTTGGCCCAATTAACCTTAAGTAGTGTGGTAATATCAGATCTTGTTTGAATCACATAAATGTCCATTTTATTTTTCCCATTTCAAACAACCATCTAAAGATTTTCTTTACTTGAGATAATTCCTTTTAAAATTTCTACCTTTTTGGAAATCATGGTTAGATTTTCCCTACAAGGTTTTTCCTGCTGGCATTAATTATTCTAATAACTGTAGGACTCATTGAGGGCGAGCAAAGAATGAAAATGAAACTTCCCAAACCAGGTTCTCTTACTTGTTTTAAATTATAAAAGATCACTAGATATTTATTTTAATCTTTAATTTGATTTTTGTGTTATAGGTACCAATAAAATAGCTGTTATGATGGTGGTCTAGATTCACCCATTTGATTTTGTGTTATAGGTACCATTCCTTGTTCATTTTATCTCTTTGTATATAAAAGGCTCTGGGATCTCCAGAATGAGGTTGAGCTGAGGAAGTCAGGCTCATTAACCTGCTGCCCAAATAATTGTTTTTAAGAAAAGTGTTGATAAAAGAAAGAGAACACCGACCTCAGGCAGGCAGGATTGAGGGTTTATTCAAGTTGTGTGCAGGGAAAAAGGCAGGCGTCAAAGGGGAAATGGTGCGGGGCGGGGGCAGGGAGGGGAGGGCAGCGTTTTTAAGCAGCTAGATGAGGGGGTGGGTAAAGAGTGGAAGCTGAAGCAAGCGGTGGTGCCAAATGAGTTCGTGGGCAGAGACTCCAGGAAGTTGTGGCCAGCATGGGATGGCGGAATGACTCAGCTCTTTGTGACTTTTCAATTGCGTCATTGTTGCTCAGGTATCTCTAATTTTTCTAGTCCCTTAAATATAGTCTGTGCTTCCCTGGTGGCTCAGATGGCAAAGACTCTGCCTGCTAATGCAGGAGACCCAGGTTCAACTCCTGGATTGGGAAGATCCCTGGAGAAGAATACCCACTCCAGTATTCTTGCCTGGAGAATTCCAGGGACAGAGGAGCCTGGCACACTACAGACCATGGGGTCTCAAAGAGTTGGACAGGAGTAAATGACTAACACACTTAAATATAATTTAAAACCGGGATAAACAGAACAGATTTGTTTGGCTTTTAATGTTGGGGACCAATAAGGGTCCCATTTGGCCCAATTAACCTTAAGTAGTGTGGTAATATCAGATCTTGTTTGAATCACATAAATGTCCATTTTATTTTTCCCATTTCAAACAACCATCTAAAGATTTTCTTTACTTGAGATAATTCCTTTTAAAATTTCTACCTTTTTGGAAATCATGGTTAGATTTTCCCTACAAGGTTTTTCCTGCTGGCATTAATTATTCTAATAACTGTAGGACTCATTGAGGGCGAGCAAAGAATGAAAATGAAACTTCCCAAACCAGGTTCTCTTACTTGTTTTAAATTATAAAAGATCACTAGATATTTATTTTTTTAATCTTTAATTTGATTTTTGTGTTATAGGTACCAATAAAATAGCTGTTATGATGGTGGTCTAGATTCACCCATTTGTTAGTTTTTCCAATTTTAAAATGATCTGTCCTTTGGCCATTAATAAAATATACTAACAGTGATTCAAACCACAAAAATGCAAGAGGTCTCCTCATAACGAAAGTAGGGGAGGATGTAACCTAAACCTGGAGAGTTTACTCTTAGTAAAGCAAAGGTGAAGTTTTTGAAACACACAATGTCCTAAGATCAAGTACTTTACATCTTGAAGTCACAGAGAAATGAAAATTTCCCTTAGAAGGCCTTTGTTTAAAGTTCTACCAAGCAGATTTTTTTTTAAGCTTAATTTGACTTAACTGCATACACAATGAAAGAGCCCCAACATTTTTAGGGTGTGATTCCCTTTTACTTCCTATTAAGTAAATACTTCTAATTTTTGTATGCACATTTACCTGGTTGGAGTATTAGCTGCAGGCTGGCAATCTGTTGTTCCTTTTTCTTTTATTTTGAAGCCTTTATTTCCCATTCTGAAGTCAGTTTGTCAAAATAAAATTGCTAGTGACAACCATGTGATAGGCACAGTGTGCTGTGAGAGAGCCTAAGTTCTCTGGGTTTTGCCCCAGAATTGTTTCAACCCCTCTTATGATTCCAGGGCAGTGTAAGACTTCCACAGGTGCTACGGTTACAGAATGGGCAATTCTTACGCGAGTCCCTTGTTGAACAGGTTGTTAATGTAGTGGGTTTCCCTACAAGGATACCTACAAGGCATGACGTCTTGCCCCCACCCCTTCTGCATGTTTCCCAATCACCAGAGAAGGCCATTGCTTGCCAAGAGGAAAGAGTCCCTTCTCCAGAGCTCAGAAGTACTCATAAGATTTCAGTTTTATTTCAACAAATTCAAGGAAAAATGATGGCCAGTGTTCCCCCAATAACTCAGTTTCACATTACTCAGGGAGCAGTCTTCCCAGTCTCTAAAATGAGGGTATGCACTCAGGTATCCAAACTAAGTCTTCCCAGTACCTTTTACACTGAGGATAACCTGTTCGGCAACTAAACTGAGCAAAATCTTCCTAGTCTTTCAGCGGAGGATAACCCAAGTACCTCTTCTTTTTTCTTTTTAATTAATTAATTTATTTATTGACTGTTCTGGGTTTTCACTGCTGCTGCAGGCTCTTCTCTAGTTGCAGGGAGTGGGGGCTACTCGCTGGTTGAGGTGAGCAGGCTTTTTATTGTAGCGACTTCTTGCTGTGGAACTCAGGCTCTAGGGCACACAGGCTTCAATAGTTGTGGCACATGGGCTCAATAGTTGCAGCTCTGAGGCTCTAGAGCACAGGCTCCATAGTTGTGGTTCATGGGCTTCATTGCTTCACAGCATGAGGGATCTTCCCAGATCAGGGATCAGACCCTTTTCTCCTGCACTGACAGGCGAACTCTTCACCACTGAGCTACCAGGGAAGCCCCAAATAGCTCTTCTTGAAAGCAAGTTTCAAAGATAATCTCTTTCCCTACTGAATAAAACGTAACAATCCTCTACCAATACAGGAGATCATAGAATCAGGAGAGGTTCACTAAACTTCTTCATCTGGACTCCCAGAGGAGGTGGGTAAGCTCTGGATTCTCATAGAGTTCAGGCAGGGGAGAGGAATATGCTCTGGTCCCTTCATGGTCACCATACTGTCTACCTGAAAAATACTCACAACCTGAAAGTTGAGACTTATGTTTTATTCAGTGGGAATTTTTAGGACTTCAAGCCCAGGAGTCAGCATCTCAAGTGACCCTGAGAGAACTGTTCCAAAGAAGTGAGGAGAGGATAGTCTGAACATCAAAAGATTTTTTATTTCATTTTTTCTTACAGAATTTTGTTGTTAACTAAGATTATTGTTAAAGAAAACCAGATAACCCAACTTAAGGAATTTAGTGCTCTTCTGTGTATGGAAAAATGCAAGGGTCTAAGCTCACTGAAATCATCCCTTTCATATGTTCCTCAGCTACCTGGGGCCAATGTCCTGTGTTTTCACATCCTGAGCTTCCTTTCCTCAGGGCTTATCCTAGGGAGTGACTGCAGTCTGATGGCTACCAGATGGCCAGTGTTCTTCTCCTTGCTGAGTTCCTTAACGCCTCACCACCTCACACAAGAGGGCTGCTGTCAGTAATGACTGTGACATCCTTCTTTAGTGATATGGCAGGAAATATTCAAATTTTCAGTGCTCACCAGAAAGTACTGGCTACTGTCGAACAAGATTCCCCAGGAGGCCATGAAGAGGGAGGAGTGCTGGGGCCCCTCCCAGGTTGGGGCCATGGACACTGCCCATTCCAGGGGCACTGAGCCATCTGCAGAGCCCACGCAGCTCCCATAGTTCCTTGGCCTTCAAACAATGTCCTTCTCAGTGACCCTGGCTATAGTTTTCCTCCTTGCTGTGGAACTCTCAGGGCCTTTGTTTTCTAAATACTTGGAGGAAATGCTTTTTATCTTGAAAGGAGACTTCACTTTCCTCAAACTCATTCTTCCCTCAATGGTTCAAGCTTTGGAAAACAAAGATGAGACAATGTCTCCTTTTCCTATTCCTTTTCCTTTTTTTTTTTTTGATTCATAAGAGACTGAATGTTTACCCGGGCCTGACTGGCAGGCTTGGCCTCTCCTTGTCTCTTCCCCCTTTTCCTCACTTGAGATGCTTTTCTCCAGTTCTTTAACCCATTCAGGTTCCTTCTCTCCCAGAGTCCTTGCCCAGAACATCCTCTCCTTTCATAAGTGTTGCCTTGTTGACCCTTATTCATCAAATCTCAGAGCTCAGCTGACACTGTAACAGGAGGGAAAGGGTCAGGGCACAATCTTTTGAAAGAATGACATAGCCTAAGGACACAACATAAACCCATTAGAATCAAATTGGTCCAAGATGGCAGACTAGACCTTGATCCTCATTTTCTTACAGAATTTTGTTGTTAAGGGGGAAAATCAAAAAAGTTTTTATTTTTTTTTTTTAAAGAAAAAACCAGATAACCCAACTTAAGGAATTTAGTGCTCTTCTGTGTATGGAAAAATGCAAGGGTCTAAGCTCACTGAAATCATCCCTTTCATATGTTCCTCAGCTACCTGGGGCCAATGTCCTGTGTTTTCACATCCTGAGCTTCCTTTCCTCAGGGCTTATCCTAGGGAGTGACTGCAGTCTGATGGCTACCAGATGGCCAGTGTTCTTCTCCTTGCTGAGTTCCTTAACGCCTCACCACCTCACACAAGAGGGCTGCTGTCAGTAATGACTGTGACATCCTTCTTTAGTGATATGGCAGGAAATATTCAAATTTTCAGTGCTCACCAGAAAGTACTGGCTACTGTCGAACAAGATTCCCCAGGAGGCCATGAAGAGGGAGGAGTGCTGGGGCCCCTCCCAGGTTGGGGCCATGGACACTGCCCATTCCAGGGGCACTGAGCCATCTGCAGAGCCCACGCAGCTCCCATAGTTCCTTGGCCTTCAAACAATGTCCTTCTCAGTGACCCTGGCTATAGTTTTCCTCCTTGCTGTGGAACTCTCAGGGCCTTTGTTTTCTCTAAATACTTGGAGGAAATGCTTTTTATCTTGAAAGGAGACTTCACTTTCCTCAAACTCATTCTTCCCTCAATGGTTCAAGCTTTGGAAAACAAAGATGAGACAATGTCTCCTTTTCCTATTCCTTTTCCTTTTTTTTTTTTTGATTCATAAGAGACTGAATGTTTACCCGGGCCTGACTGGCAGGCTTGGCCTCTCCTTGTCTCTTCCCCCTTTTCCTCACTTGAGATGCTTTTCTCCAGTTCTTTAACCCATTCAGGTTCCTTCTCTCCCAGAGTCCTTGCCCAGAACATCCTCTCCTTTCATAAGTGTTGCCTTGTTGACCCTTATTCATCAAATCTCAGAGCTCAGCTGACACTGTAACAGGAGGGAAAGGGTCAGGGCACAATCTTTTGAAAGAATGACATAGCCTAAGGACACAACATAAACCCATTAGAATCAAATTGGTCCAAGATGGCAGACTAGACCTTGATCCTCAGTCAGCAAGCTAAATGCCACACCCAGAGGTACCATGACAGTCCCACCCCTTCCCTAAAAGAGCTGGAATAATCCTCCCACTCATTAGCATGGAATTACCCAGCCTATAAAAGCTAAGAGCGCCATGTTTTCGGGGCCACTGGATTCGCTCTGCCATGGCCCACACTCTGTGGAGTGTGATTTCTCTGAATCTGAATAAATCCATTTCTTACCTATCACTTTGCCTCTCGCTGAATTCTTCTCTGCAAAGAGACATGAAGAACCTGAACATTAGTGGGTCCAGACATTGGGTGAGTGATTTTAATTACCAGGGTCTTGGCTGGGTTCGAGTCCCGGCCACGTGGGTTCAAGTCCCAAGCAAGCTTTTGGCTGGGTTCAAGTGCCAGCCGCGTGGGTTCAAGTCCCAAACAGGTTTGATTAAGTCTGGGCCCTGGGTTTAAGCCTCAAATTAGGGTTGAACACTTTCATTACCTATCACTTTGTCTCTCACTGAATTCTTTTCTGTAAAGAGAGATGAAGAACCTGAGCTCCGTTAGGTCCTGAAACCAGGTATAGTGGGTTTTAGCTGGGTTTGAGTCCCAGTCACGTGGGCTCAAGTCCCAAGCAGGGTTTTGGGTTGAAGTCCCAATCCAAGGAATATGGTTTCAACATTTCCTTTCTGACCTTAAGATTAGGTCAGTTTACCATATTTTATAGAAGCAGGTATTACTCCAGTTTTTAGCATGTTGTAATTTTATGTTTTGTGTGTCGTCCCTGAGTACTGTCTGCCTCACCCTCTAGCCTGCCAGTTCCATAATGACAGGGTTTTTTTCCACTCTCACCATTACATCCTCAGTGCCTCACAGAAAGACTGTGACAGGCTCTTGTGGAATAAACAGCCATTTTTTTCCTTTGGGAGTCACTAGGCTTGAAATAAGTCTATTTGGAAAATTCTCCAAGGAACAAAATGAATAGGTGATATCAATGTGGACTTCCTAGGATTATTATTATTATTAGAATAACTGAATGTGGTGGATAATGATCAAATGTGGGAGGGTAAAAGACAAAGTCTAAGTATAATTGACTGTTGTAAAAGGTTATTAGCCTTGTAAAAGATTTAAACTGTACGATTACAATTCAGGAATGCCAAAATATACTCTATTTTTCTTTTTTTTACAAAATTAGACTTGTCCACAAGCCCTCATTCCCATTTAGTAGCAGAAAAAATAACTTCCCACTTAAATATTAACTGTCTTCTGGTTCAAAATTTAACTTCATTTTAAAATTACTCAGATATTGCAGGGTTTAAACTGTTCAGTATGACCTCTCATTGAGGGTGCAGGAATGTATTATACATAAAAAAGGTATTACAAAAGAGCAAATTAGTCAGCAGAGGGTGATAACTTTACCTTTAGAAAAGTTAGATTAGATCCTTGCCTCTACCACACACAGGATAAATCCAAATATGAAGACAAGGCTTGTAAGCTACTAGAAGAAAATCCAGAGGAGCATTTCAAGGCCTTAACTTAAGGATAAATACACACACACACACACACACACACACACACATATATATATATATATATTAGTATAAACTTAAGAAAAACACAGAGATTAAGTGATCTCAATTTTAATAATAAAAATGATCTGACTAGAAAACGTATTTGAATTAATAAGAAACCTTGAAGATGTGACAAGATATATTCAAAAATCACTCACTGTTCTCTATACTAGCAATAGGGCTTCCCTGGTGGCCTCAGTGGTAAAAAATCCACCTGCCCATGAAGATGTGGGTTTGGTCACTGGGTCAGGAAGATCCTCTGGAGAAAGAAATGGCAACCCACTCCAGTAGTTTTGCCTGGGAAATCCCATGGGTAGAGGAACCAGGTGGGTTATAGTCCATGGGGTCACAAAGAGTTGGACAGGACTTAGCAACTGGACAACAGCACACAGCAGTAACCAGAAAATTTTAAAAAGATATCTTTCTGTTTATAGTAGCAATCAAACTATGAAGTATTTAGGAACAAATTAAGAAAATAAAGGATATGTATGGTAATAAATATCATATTATGTAAATTCATAGATATTTGTATTGCATATACTTCCTTATGCTTTTAAATTAAAAATTAGGGTATATCAAGTTAACTATTACTCTCTTGCAATATTGTATATGAGTCTTCTTTTACCAAATTTATTGTTGGCTGACTTTACAACAATTAAAATAGTTGCATTGCATAGGTCTGAGTCTTTTTGTTATTTGCTCTATTTTGCTTTCTTACTTTTTGGTAACTAATTTGTTTGATTTAATTTAACTTGGTAATCGACTGTTCATTGAATAAACTATATGAAATTCTCCTAGATATTTAGAGTATAGGGGTGGGGCAAGTATCTCTCTGCAAACCACTCCAAGTGTTGAGAGATGCAATTCTGGGTCTTTTTTTGGAAGTGATTGCTCAGTGGGGCAGGTAGCAACATGAAAATGACTCTTATCTTCTCTGTGCTGAGTTATCCATTTTGCAATATGAAAAATAAGGTGTGGCAACAGCCAGCAACACTGGTGTGACTTTGCAGTAACATCAAGAGTTTAGTGGCATACAAAGAGGAAGTTAGGAGAAAACAAAGCAAAACAAAACCTGGTCTTTATTTCTAATAAAGGAACCAAGATAACATCCCTGAGTTCCCCAACTGAGCAAATATTAATCATATCAACAACCTGCTTATATTTAGTAGTTACTATTGGAAAGATATAAAGGTATTAAATAACAGTCCACCTTTAAAAAGCAAAATATGATCTTGTAGGGATTTGATGATTCAGAAAAAAATAAGTAAAAGTGGAATAAAATAGGGCCCTTATTCTAGCAATGGTTCCCTGGTGGCCTCAGTGGTAAAAAATCCACCTGCCCATGAAGATGTGGGTTTGGTCACTGGGTCAGGAAGATCCTCTGGAGAAAGAAATGGCAACCCACTCCAGTAGTTTTGCCTGGGAAATCCCATGGGTAGAGGAACCAGGTGGGTTATAGTCCATGGGGTCACAAAGAGTTGGACAGGACTTAGCAACTGGACAACAGCACACAGCAGTAACCAGAAAATTTTAAAAAGATATCTTTCTGTTTATAGTAGCAATCAAACTATGAAGTATTTAGGAACAAATTAAGAAAATAAAGGATATGTATGGTAATAAATATCATATTATGTAAATTCATAGATATTTGTATTGCATATACTTCCTTATGCTTTTAAATTAAAAATTAGGGTATATCAAGTTAACTATTACTCTCTTGCAATATTGTATATGAGTCTTCTTTTACCAAATTTATTGTTGGCTGACTTTACAACAATTAAAATAGTTGCATTGCATAGGTCTGAGTCTTTTTGTTATTTGCTCTATTTTGCTTTCTTACTTTTTGGTAACTAATTTGTTTGATTTAATTTAACTTGGTAATCGACTGTTCATTGAATAAACTATATGAAATTCTCCTAGATATTTAGAGTATAGGGGTGGGGCAAGTATCTCTCTGCAAACCACTCCAAGTGTTGAGAGATGCAATTCTGGGTCTTTTTTTGGAAGTGATTGCTCAGTGGGGCAGGTAGCAACATGAAAATGACTCTTATCTTCTCTGTGCTGAGTTATCCATTTTGCAATATGAAAAATAAGGTGTGGCAACAGCCAGCAACACTGGTGTGACTTTGCAGTAACATCAAGAGTTTAGTGGCATACAAAGAGGAAGTTAGGAGAAAACAAAGCAAAACAAAACCTGGTCTTTATTTCTAATAAAGGAACCAAGATAACATCCCTGAGTTCCCCAACTGAGCAAATATTAATCATATCAACAACCTGCTTATATTTAGTAGTTACTATTGGAAAGATATAAAGGTATTAAATAACAGTCCACCTTTAAAAAGCAAAATATGATCTTGTAGGGATTTGATGATTCAGAAAAAAATAAGTAAAAGTGGAATAAAATAGGGCCCTTATTCTCTGGATTTTTCTCCCAGACACATTGGCAAAGCGTTTTCTGATCAAGGAAACTGATTTCTTTGGACTTACCTTGGGTTAATGCCCAAAGATGAACATGTATTATAATTTATAGAACGTTAAACCAGTAAGTCTAGTTTATCACCAAATCAATACTATGTATAGTTTCTGTTTTACTTGGCAAGGAATTTCCTAGCCTTGTAGTGACAGTAAGATGTTCAACAAGGAGAAGCAGGAGATTTTAGTTCCAGTATTTGCAAATCAAATTTAGAAAATATGCACTTCAGGCAAGCAAATTTGTAAGTACACACAGTAAAAAAAATTTTTTTTAAAGTTTAGACCTTGATATTTCATCAGTGTAAACATGTAATCAATTCTCTTAACAACGTTCAAATAATTTTCAGGCTTTTGTTTTTGCTTTCAAGTTATTATAGGACTGCAATCTGCTATCTGCATTCTTTAACATTAAAAGCTCTGCAAACCTTTGGTAACCTACGCGGTGGTAAAAGCTGACCTGACATGAAATTATTTGGCAATAATGAGCCTACTAAGCTATTTATAATCTTTACATATTTGACTTCATGTGAATATGTTTCATTGCAAAATTATTAACGTTTGGTAGTGGATGCTGCCTGAGTATTCCTAGGCGTGTTACACAGTATGAAGCATAGGCATACCATCTTTTTCAAATCTGAGAAATTCAGAACCGTACATGCCTCCAAGGTTTTGGATAAGCAATTACAGCCCCGAATTGCATGCATGCTCATTCGCTCAGTTGTGTCTGACTCTTTTTGATCCCGTGGACTGTAGCCCTGTAAACTCTGCTGTTCATGGGATTTTCCAGGCAAGAATACTAGAGTGGTTTGCACTCTCTTCTCCAGGGAATCTTTCCAACTCAGGGACTGAACCCGAGTCTCCTGCATTGGCAGGTGGATTCTTTACCTTTAATCCATCTGGGAAGCCCATGGCCCTGTATACACTGCAACAAATATTCTTTTCTTTTCTTTTAGTTATGCCACCTTTATTAGGTTTGATCCAAAATATATGGAACATGTCATGAATTTGCATGTCATCCTTAAGCAGGGGCCTTGCTAATCTTCTCTGTATCACAACAAATATTCTTGATATCTCGGTTTTGTTAGGGTACATTTATATTGTGTACGACATATTTCTAAGTCAGGTCTTCTATATTTAAATCTTCATTTTTTAAAATTTATTACCTGTTATTGTTCTGTCACTGAATCGTGTACAACTCTTTTGTGACCCATGGACTATAGTCTGCCAAGATTCTTTGTCCATGGGATTTCCTGTAGTTGTAGCTATACTTAAATTTTTACACTGGTAAAATAGGAATGATAGTAATTGGAGCTATTCTGAGGATTAAGTGAGGTAACATGCAAAACACTTAGAACAGTTTGGTAATTAGTAAGCAATTAATCCATGTCAGCTTTAATTATAATAACTCTACAAAGTTTTATTTCTGACACAGTACATCCATTTTCTATGCTGTCTCTATTTATTATCATCGTTTATAATCTTTCTAATGTGCTGGACCCTCCCAAACTTTAATTTTATTTTTTTAATAACTTTTTACAAGTTTTTCTGAAGTCATATTTGATTTTATGCAAACCTTTGGTAACCTACGCGGTGGTAAAAGCTGACCTGACATGAAATTATTTGGCAATAATGAGCCTACTAAGCTATTTATAATCTTTACATATTTGACTTCATGTGAATATGTTTCATTGCAAAATTATTAACGTTTGGTAGTGGATGCTGCCTGAGTATTCCTAGGCGTGTTACACAGTATGAAGCATAGGCATACCATCTTTTTCAAATCTGAGAAATTCAGAACCGTACATGCCTCCAAGGTTTTGGATAAGCAATTACAGCCCCGAATTGCATGCATGCTCATTCGCTCAGTTGTGTCTGACTCTTTTTGATCCCGTGGACTGTAGCCCTGTAAACTCTGCTGTTCATGGGATTTTCCAGGCAAGAATACTAGAGTGGTTTGCACTCTCTTCTCCAGGGAATCTTTCCAACTCAGGGACTGAACCCGAGTCTCCTGCATTGGCAGGTGGATTCTTTACCTTTAATCCATCTGGGAAGCCCATGGCCCTGTATACACTGCAACAAATATTCTTTTCTTTTCTTTTAGTTATGCCACCTTTATTAGGTTTGATCCAAAATATATGGAACATGTCATGAATTTGCATGTCATCCTTAAGCAGGGGCCTTGCTAATCTTCTCTGTATCACAACAAATATTCTTGATATCTCGGTTTTGTTAGGGTACATTTATATTGTGTACGACATATTTCTAAGTCAGGTCTTCTATATTTAAATCTTCATTTTTTAAAATTTATTACCTGTTATTGTTCTGTCACTGAATCGTGTACAACTCTTTTGTGACCCATGGACTATAGTCTGCCAAGATTCTTTGTCCATGGGATTTCCTGTAGTTGTAGCTATACTTAAATTTTTACACTGGTAAAATAGGAATGATAGTAATTGGAGCTATTCTGAGGATTAAGTGAGGTAACATGCAAAACACTTAGAACAGTTTGGTAATTAGTAAGCAATTAATCCATGTCAGCTTTAATTATAATAACTCTACAAAGTTTTATTTCTGACACAGTACATCCATTTTCTATGCTGTCTCTATTTATTATCATCGTTTATAATCTTTCTAATGTGCTGGACCCTCCCCCCAAAGCAGTTCTCAATTTTTGCTTGCATTTCTTTGATTTCTAGTGATACTGAAAATATTTTCATATTCAAGTGTTTTCTTGAAGTGTCATATTTTAAAAAAGATCTTCTCTATTCAAATATTTATATTTACCTATATTTTTCCTAGAGTTGACAAGCTTATTTCCTTTTTCTCTTCCTTTCTTTTTTCTTTCCTCTCATCCTTCCTTTCTTCCTTTTTTGCTTTTTTTTTTCTTTTAAGAGTTTAATCCTGCAAGGATCATTTTGAATATGACTTTAAAAAATCCTGTTCTCTTAGCAAATTGCCCCAATACTAGCTATTGAATAATTCATCTTTTTCATCACTGAATGAAAACCATTTTTTGGGGGGGTCACTTCTATTGATCTTTCATTTATTTATCTTTGTTCTTTGGCCAGTGTGGACCTCCCATCGCAGTGACCTCTCTCACTGCGAGCACCAGCTCTGGGTGCATGCTCTCCAGAGCTCCGGCTTCATACTTGGACACGTTGGTCCAGCTGCTCCGCCACACGTGAGATCTTTCCAGGCCAGGGATTGAACAGGCGCCCCTTGCCCTGCAAGGCGGTGTCCTTACCCATTGGACCACCAGGGAAGCCCAATGATTTTTATCATATGCAAAGTTTTTGTATTTTTCTGGACATCATGTGTCATTCCTTTGATTGATCTATTCATTCTCTTGCCAACATCATATTGTTTAAACTTCTGATATCAGATCATGCATCTGGTCCCATCACTTCATGCAAATAGATGGACAAACAATGGGAACAGTGACAGACTTTATTTTGAGGGGCTCGAAAAACCACTCCAGATGGTGATGGCAGCCGTGAAATTAAAAGACACTTGCTACTTGGAAGTGTGTTAAAAAGTATACATCACTTTGCCAACAAACATCCACATAGTCAAAGCTATGGTTTTTCCAGTAGTCATGTATGGATGTGAGAGTTGGACCATATGAGTGCCAAAGAACTGATACCTTTGAACTGTGGTGTTGGAGAAGACTCTTGAGAGTCCCTTGGACTGCAAGGAGAGCATACCAGTCAATCCTAAACAAAATCATCCCTGAATATTCATTGGAAGGGCTGATACTGAAGCTGAGGCTCTAATACTTTGGTCACCTGATTAGAAGAGATGACTGATTGAGAGACCCTGATGCTGGGAAAAATAGAAGACAGAAGGAGAAGGGGATGACAGAGGATGAATGGCATTGCGGACTCAATGAACAAGAGAACAAACTCTGGGAGATGGTGAAGGACAGGGAAACCTAGAGTGCTGCAGTCCACGGGGTCACGGAGAGTTGGGCTCAACTGAGCAACTGCACTGAACTGAAAGATCAAATACTACCTGGTTTTATTTTTCAAGACTTTCTTAGATAATGATAAATTTTTATTTGTCCAGTTAAAAATCAAATTATGATAGCAAAATTTGCAAGTCTTTTGCAAAGTTTTCAATAAACCTGCAATGGGATTTTATCTGAAATTAACTTAGAGGAAACACATATTTCAATATTGAGTCTTCCCACTTGTTCAAGGACATGAAATATGTTCCCATTTCTTTTTAAAATTTCCTAAGTTTTAAGGTTTCTTTGCTAATAGCTACAGCTAATTAACAAGTTCTGAAATATGCATGCCCTTTTAGATTATAGCGAATTGAAAACAAAGCTGATTAATATGTGAAAACAGTTAACCCTTGAACAATGTGAAGGTTAGGGGCACTGAACCTCCAGGATGTTGAAAACATTGTGTATAAGTTTACGGTGTGCTCTCTGTATACATATGTTCAACTGAGGGCCACTATAGTCCTGTACTACATATTTAGCAAAAAGAAATCCACATTTTAGTGGACTCTTGCAATTCAAACTTGTTTTTCAAGGGTTATAAGTATAACGTAGTTGGATGACTCAGAATTCGTATGTTGAAGCCCTGACTCTCCAGGGTGAAGGTACTTGGAGACGGGACTTTGAGAAGATAGGGTTAGATGAGGTCATAAAGACGGACCCTCATGATGGGACAGTGCTCTTACAAGAAGAGACACCAGAGGGCTAGTGTTTGCTCTGTCTCTCCCCATACAATCACAAAGCAGAGGTCACGCGAGCATCAGTAAGAAGGTGACTGCAGTCCAAGGCAAAAGCCCTCACCATAAACTGACCAGCTGGTGCCCTGACTTCCAGCCTATACAGCCATGAGAAAAATTCCTGTTGTTGAAGCCACCCAGTCCATGGTATGTTGTTATGGAGCCCAAGTGGATTACAACAGCAGAGTGTGCATTAGTCTTTGTCCAGACTCTGGGCTTCCCTCAGGAAACAGTACAATCGAATCAGTTCATGTGGTGATAGAAAGGGCTACTTAGAAACGTACTTCGCAATGAATATTTATTTTATTGAATTGCTTTCCATGAGAATCAGTTAAAAAAAAAAAAAAAGGTTTCTAAGTAACCCCTTTCCCTCATTCGAAATGGAAAAAAAAATTATTTCTACAGACAAATTGCATATTTCTAGAAATGTTGTCTTTCCTATTTTATTGCCCAGAAGAAATCTCAATGAGAAAATTTTCATTGGTGTTTAGTGACCACAATGTTAACAGTTGGGCATATCTGGGAGTAGAAATGTGGAGGCACCTTTCAGTCATTCCCTACAGTTGTGAAACTCTTCAGAGTTTGCTAAAAGCATTCACAGCAAATTTTCTTTCACCTGCAAAATAAATTCAAATGAAGTGTCAGTCTCATTTTATGGATGGAGGAAACTGAGAAGCAGAGAAACTTTTTCACCTGCATAAATAAGTTTAACCTTAATATGTGAAAACAGTTAACCCTTGAACAATGTGAAGGTTAGGGGCACTGAACCTCCAGGATGTTGAAAACATTGTGTATAAGTTTACGGTGTGCTCTCTGTATACATATGTTCAACTGAGGGCCACTATAGTCCTGTACTACATATTTAGCAAAAAGAAATCCACATTTTAGTGGACTCTTGCAATTCAAACTTGTTTTTCAAGGGTTATAAGTATAACGTAGTTGGATGACTCAGAATTCGTATGTTGAAGCCCTGACTCTCCAGGGTGAAGGTACTTGGAGACGGGACTTTGAGAAGATAGGGTTAGATGAGGTCATAAAGACGGACCCTCATGATGGGACAGTGCTCTTACAAGAAGAGACACCAGAGGGCTAGTGTTTGCTCTGTCTCTCCCTATACAATCACAAAGCAGAGGTCACGCGAGCATCAGTAAGAAGGTGACTGCAGTCCAAGGCAAAAGCCCTCACCATAAACTGACCAGCTGGTGCCCTGACTTCCAGCCTATACAGCCATGAGAAAAATTCCTGTTGTTGAAGCCACCCAGTCCATGGTATGTTGTTATGGAGCCCAAGTGGATTACAACAGCAGAGTGTGCATTAGTCTTTGTCCAGACTCTGGGCTTCCCTCAGGAAACAGTACAATCGAATCAGTTCATGTGGTGATAGAAAGGGCTACTTAGAAACGTACTTCGCAATGAATATTTATTTTATTGAATTGCTTTCCATGAGAATCAGTTAAAAAAAAAAAAAAAGGTTTCTAAGTAACCCCTTTCCCTCATTCGAAATGGAAAAAAAAATTATTTCTACAGACAAATTGCATATTTCTAGAAATGTTGTCTTTCCTATTTTATTGCCCAGAAGAAATCTCAATGAGAAAATTTTCATTGGTGTTTAGTGACCACAATGTTAACAGTTGGGCATATCTGGGAGTAGAAATGTGGAGGCACCTTTCAGTCATTCCCTACAGTTGTGAAACTCTTCAGAGTTTGCTAAAAGCATTCACACGCAAATTTTTCTTTCACCTGCAAAATAAATTCAAATGAAGTGTCAGTCTCATTTTATGGATGGAGGAAACTGAGAAGCAGAGAAACGAAATGTGTTTTCCCAGGCAGCATAGAACTAGGGCTAGATTTAATATAGCCAGTGAATGAAATGTTTTCTGAGAACTTACTTGTATGGATACTATGCCCCTTAGCCGAGGCCTCTCTCTCAAGGGATCTCCTCTCAGTAACTACTGCCTTTTACCACGTTGTACTAGCCCGGAAATCTTTTAGTGCTGACAAAAAAGAGGCAACCCACCACAGGACTCTGAACCTCTGGGCAGACCTGTGGTGCTGTCTTTCCTAGGGGCAAACTTCTGTCTGCCAGTCTCTACGGATTTCCTGCTGGGAGTGACTGAAAAGGCTTCTCTTGAAATCTGAGGCGTTTGGGATATAAGCTCTCTTTTGATTCTTCCTTTCCTTCTTTAATCCCCCTTCCAATTCTTCTGCTTTCTATACATTAAAAGAGAAATTTAACATCTGATCATAGGTCCAAATAAGAAGCCAGGCAGGTAACACAAACCCTACAGGCCCTGATTCACTCACTGTCCTCTTTTATCCTGAGCCAAACCCCTCATTGATGGAGTGAAAACATTTTCCTAATTCAATATAAGATGTGCTGCTTCATGAAGTAGAAATAGACAAAAACACTGTTGAGCAACAGGAAATTGTAAGGAAGAATAATGAAAATAATGTCACATTTAGTCGAAAAGCGAACGAATTATAAATCAATTCAAGTTCTTCTTTGAAGAGACAAGTGATATTTAGTCCCAACTTGGTACTGACTGTGTACAAAGAAAACAAATCAAGAGTGAGGCAGGCAGCAGTGACTATCTTGGGCAAAGTGAGTTTTTAACACTTTTGTTCTGAAAATGATTTAAATCTATATATCTTGTAAACTACACAGAATCGTGCACATCATCGACAATTTAAGGTTTACCTCTGAATTTAAATCTCAGGCATCTTTTTCTTATTCTTCATAGGAGCCTTGTCCTATTTTATCACCTTGAGATTTATTATGCCCCAGAAGTAAACGATGGATGACATCAAACAGAGGAGAAGAGTAGGTACTTGCAGCACTTGGGAATAGTAAAGTTATTTTAAATATTTTCATTAGAACTCCACTGGAGCCTCAGTGTGAAAGTGGCACAGAGTGCCAGATCAGAAGGTCCTGGTATTTCATTAGCAACAGTGTTCTCAGGAGAGAGATATGGATATAATTATCAGCAAAGATCGGGGTATTCTCTGAAATACTTTGATCTTGGAACCCTAAGCTCAAGGGGAAAAAATACACGATTTTCTTTAATAGAATACAGAAAAGAAGTAGTTAGAAGAACACAGGACTAGGTGACAGGAAACTATTTTATTTTAGTTTTGGTCCTGAGATTTTAACCAAATCACCTTTCCAGGTTTTACTTTCATCTGTAAAAATGGAGATAATAATTCTTATGTCATAAAACACCTGGAATGAGTAAATAAAATATTTGATATTCAAGTGGTATGAAGTGGAGAAAAAAAGAAAAAAATTACTGAGGCTTGGGAGGATTCTTTTTTTTTTGCTTTCTATACATTAAAAGAGAAATTTAACATCTGATCATAGGTCCAAATAAGAAGCCAGGCAGGTAACACAAACCCTACAGGCCCTGATTCACTCACTGTCCTCTTTTATCCTGAGCCAAACCCCTCATTGATGGAGTGAAAACATTTTCCTAATTCAATATAAGATGTGCTGCTTCATGAAGTAGAAATAGACAAAAACACTGTTGAGCAACAGGAAATTGTAAGGAAGAATAATGAAAATAATGTCACATTTAGTCGAAAAGCGAACGAATTATAAATCAATTCAAGTTCTTCTTTGAAGAGACAAGTGATATTTAGTCCCAACTTGGTACTGACTGTGTACAAAGAAAACAAATCAAGAGTGAGGCAGGCAGCAGTGACTATCTTGGGCAAAGTGAGTTTTTAACACTTTTGTTCTGAAAATGATTTAAATCTATATATCTTGTAAACTACACAGAATCGTGCACATCATCGACAATTTAAGGTTTACCTCTGAATTTAAATCTCAGGCATCTTTTTCTTATTCTTCATAGGAGCCTTGTCCTATTTTATCACCTTGAGATTTATTATGCCCCAGAAGTAAACGATGGATGACATCAAACAGAGGAGAAGAGTAGGTACTTGCAGCACTTGGGAATAGTAAAGTTATTTTAAATATTTTCATTAGAACTCCACTGGAGCCTCAGTGTGAAAGTGGCACAGAGTGCCAGATCAGAAGGTCCTGGTATTTCATTAGCAACAGTGTTCTCAGGAGAGAGATATGGATATAATTATCAGCAAAGATCGGGGTATTCTCTGAAATACTTTGATCTTGGAACCCTAAGCTCAAGGGGAAAAAATACACGATTTTCTTTAATAGAATACAGAAAAGAAGTAGTTAGAAGAACACAGGACTAGGTGACAGGAAACTATTTTATTTTAGTTTTGGTCCTGAGATTTTAACCAAATCACCTTTCCAGGTTTTACTTTCATCTGTAAAAATGGAGATAATAATTCTTATGTCATAAAACACCTGGAATGAGTAAATAAAATATTTGATATTCAAGTGGTATGAAGTGGAGAAAAAAAGAAAAAAATTACTGAGGGCTAAGTACTCACCAGGTACTTCAGTTACAGGTGGGGATCTTAAGAGAGATCAAGGTCCATGATTTAGGTCCATGATTCCATAACATTAAAGTTTTAAATCAAGTCATTAATATCAATGCTTTTAATTAAATATAAATAATCCATATTTTACTCTAAATGAAACTTTCTTAATATTAATACATTTTTCAGGCTTACCAACTACCAAGTCTCACACAAAGTAAATCAAAGGTGGAAAATAAAAATGCTTTCTACAAATATTCCCTCCAAATGTGTCTTGTGCTAGCAGACTAATAATAATTCAGAATAAAAGTCATCTGTGTAATATTTTAGTTTTTCAAAATACTTTTCAAAGGGGATACTAAATTGGATATGATAAATAAACATGGTATTTAAAATTTAACAACAGAACACCAGGCATACAGTTATATTTTTCTACTGGTTAAAGACTATTTTATGGAGTATAAATAATTTCATACAATATTTTAAAACATTCTGAAGACAAAACTTCCTCAAATGGAAGGTTAATCAAAAATGTTAACCACTGAATTTGAAAAAAATTAAATACATCAAAATATGCTGAAAGAACAATCAGTTTTTCCTGAAAATAAAATTCAGTAAAATAAAAAATAATTCAATATTATAGATGGAAAGTTTTAGCTCTTAAAATCAGAAAACTAAGAACTACACAATTTTTTTTAGTAACTACGTATGTATCTTCATATTTACCTGTTAAGAGTAATCTTATTACAATATAAATATCATAAGAGTTAATGCAAGTTTCAATAACATACTTTTCTATTAAACACACACATATCCATACAAATATTTAGGAAGAATACATGTCATCTTTTGGGTACAGATGATTTAAGAAAACCTGATTAGGTCATAGTCTTTCATTTGACTTTATACAGAAATAATCTGAAAGTTGGAAACATATTTTTAATCATCTTGGTATATATTGGGTCAGATTTTATTTTCAGTAATTTTTCATAATTTTCATTAGGGTGATTCGTTAGTTATGAGAAAAATAAAGCAATTAAACGTAACCCTTGAAACTTCAGAGTCTAGTTAGTATATGTTTATAAAAATAAATATCTAACCAATAGATAGATATTTGGGTTCTTAGATGAGGTAGGAAACTTAAAATATATTAGAACATGATCTTAACTTGAAAAAAATAGAAAATACCAATCACCAATTCAACCTGTGTGAATGAAATAGCTGGAGAGTTCTTTTCATTTTTGAGATATATGCCATAGATTTCAAAAATAAGGCCTCTGAAATTTATTTTCTGCTCCCCAAAACCTTACTAAATTGAAATTCATATTTTTTCATTTACTTAGTATTTAATCTACCTAGGAAACTTTACTCTGCAGACCAAAAACATCTGCAATTAAGTCAAAGATTATTAGTTCTGCATTTTTTAGGTTTAGAGGTATTTTCCCTTTACGTATCTTAAATATTAATAGTAAAATACATTATAAAAAGCTCTATTCAGATGTTGTAGAATAAATAATTACTTAGATGACAAAGAGTTAATAAAAATTTCAAGGTCTGCTAAAGAATTATGAAGCTCATCATTTACATCTTGACTTCTAAGAAAACTTTTCAGAGTATCTAAAGCAGTAATTGCCTCATTTTTTGATGGTAAAGGGAGTTCGCTTCCCAGAGATCCACCATCCTCCTCCTCGTCTGAAGTATAATATCCAGCTTCATCTGATTCACTTTCTTTGGGGCACACAGCATCACTGCTCGGTGGTGCCTCACACGTCTCTAAGTCGTCATCCAGGGCAGCATACTCTTCTATAGATAAGCCTTCAGGAAATTCCACTCCTGCCGCCTGGGCGTCAGCAACCAAATCAAGACCAGTGTCCGTCTTTGTGTTTGTCTTCTCACTTTCTCCCTTTAGAGATTTGAATCCTGCCTGTTCGAAGCTCTTCACAATGGTCTCGGGTGACAGCCCTCCAACAGAGATGCAATGTGTCAACTGCATCCTTGTGTCACAGAGCTTAGAAATGTCTTAATAAGACTCAAAACTTTTCAGTAATTTTCATAATTTTCATTAGGGTGATTCGTTAGTTATGAGAAAAATAAAGCAATTAAACGTAACCCTTGAAACTTCAGAGTCTAGTTAGTATATGTTTATAAAAATAAATATCTAACCAATAGATAGATATTTGGGTTCTTAGATGAGGTAGGAAACTTAAAATATATTAGAACATGATCTTAACTTGAAAAAAATAGAAAATACCAATCACCAATTCAACCTGTGTGAATGAAATAGCTGGAGAGTTCTTTTCATTTTTGAGATATATGCCATAGATTTCAAAAATAAGGCCTCTGAAATTTATTTTCTGCTCCCAAAACCTTACTAAATTGAAATTCATATTTTTTCATTTACTTAGTATTTAATCTACCTAGGAAACTTTACTCTGCAGACCAAAAACATCTGCAATTAAGTCAAAGATTATTAGTTCTGCATTTTTTAGGTTTAGAGGTATTTTCCCTTTACGTATCTTAAATATTAATAGTAAAATACATTATAAAAAGCTCTATTCAGATGTTGTAGAATAAATAATTACTTAGATGACAAAGAGTTAATAAAAATTTCAAGGTCTGCTAAAGAATTATGAAGCTCATCATTTACATCTTGACTTCTAAGAAAACTTTTCAGAGTATCTAAAGCAGTAATTGCCTCATTTTTTGATGGTAAAGGGAGTTCGCTTCCCAGAGATCCACCATCCTCCTCCTCGTCTGAAGTATAATATCCAGCTTCATCTGATTCACTTTCTTTGGGGCACACAGCATCACTGCTCGGTGGTGCCTCACACGTCTCTAAGTCGTCATCCAGGGCAGCATACTCTTCTATAGATAAGCCTTCAGGAAATTCCACTCCTGCCGCCTGGGCGTCAGCAACCAAATCAAGACCAGTGTCCGTCTTTGTGTTTGTCTTCTCACTTTCTCCCTTTAGAGATTTGAATCCTGCCTGTTCGAAGCTCTTCACAATGGTCTCTCGGGTGACAGCCCTCCAACAGAGATGCAATGTGTCAACTGCATCCAGGAGGGAAAAGGTAAATTCTTTGCTGCCTTCCACAGAGCTTAGAAATGTCTTAATAAGACAATGTCGATATTTGATTTTAAGACTTTTAATAACACCTTGTTTCATAGCTATAAATTTGGAAGATAAACATGATGGAAAGAAGGCTAATTCAATGGATTTTAGGTTTTGTACCTCTGGATGTGCAGGAAAAGATTCAACAAAAATCACCACTCTTCTTTGCTGAGCTTGAAATCTCTCATCCAGCTTCCGCATCCACTGTTCAAATACCTCTGAGGTCATACATGCCATTTTGTTAGCTTCGTAATAGACAGGCAAGGATTTTATGCCTTTGAAACAATGTGGATTTCTGTTTTTCCCAATGAGAAGCAAAGGAAGTTTCTCTGAGCCGTCCATGTTTGCCCCAACCACCAGAGTTATTCTGTCTTTGCATAGCTTGCCAACCGAACAGGTTTCTCCTTTAAACGCAAATGTATTTGTTGGCAACATTCGATACAGCAGCCCAGTCTCTTTTACATTAAAGACATTTTTAGGATGATAATCATTTAAATAATAAGGAAGTATATTTTGGTGCCAAACAGCTGAAGGGTCTACTGATACACCTGTAGCTTCTACAGGTTGAGCTCTGAATACTAGACCATACCTGGATTTAAAGCGATCCAGCCAACCATTGCTGCACTTAAAATCATTGTGTCCCAGTTTCTGGGCAAAATCATTAGCTTTTAGACGCAGCATTGGACCATTAACTGGCACATTCAGACACTGAGCGATACGATACCACCTCATTAGTGCCTCTTCCAGGTCTGTGTAAAAAGCAGTTCTCAATCTTTTCCGCTTTGGATCAAATCTCAGTGATTCAAAGGCTTCTAGAACCTTGTCTTTATTCTTCATAATGGAAGACAACGAATTTTTCTTTATTCCATATTCAGCTGCAATCTCAGCTTTTTTCTTACCGCTTTCTACTGCGTTTATGATGTCGATCTTTTCTTCAATGGACAAACTTTTCTTTTCTTCACCGTTACAGGCAGAGTTGAGGCATCCACAGGAGCTTCTGCCATCCCACAGCCCTCCAACAGAGAAGCAATGTGTCAACTGCATCCAGGAGGGAAAAGGTAAATTCTTTGCTGCCTTCCACAGAGCTTAGAAATGTCTTAATAAGACAATGTCGATATTTGATTTTAAGACTTTTAATAACACCTTGTTTCATAGCTATAAATTTGGAAGATAAACATGATGGAAAGAAGGCTAATTCAATGGATTTTAGGTTTTGTACCTCTGGATGTGCAGGAAAAGATTCAACAAAAATCACCACTCTTCTTTGCTGAGCTTGAAATCTCTCATCCAGCTTCCGATCCACTGTTCAAATACCTCTGAGGTCATACATGCCATTTTGTTAGCTTCGTAATAGACAGGCAAGGATTTTATGCCTTTGAAACAATGTGGATTTCTGTTTTTCCCAATGAGAAGCAAAGGAAGTTTCTCTGAGCCGTCCATGTTTGCCCCAACCACCAGAGTTATTCTGTCTTTGCATAGCTTGCCAACCGAACAGGTTTCTCCTTTAAACGCAAATGTATTTGTTGGCAACATTCGATACAGCAGCCCAGTCTCTTTTACATTAAAGACATTTTTAGGATGATAATCATTTAAATAATAAGGAAGTATATTTTGGTGCCAAACAGCTGAAGGGTCTACTGATACACCTGTAGCTTCTACAGGTTGAGCTCTGAATACTAGACCATACCTGGATTTAAAGCGATCCAGCCAACCATTGCTGCACTTAAAATCATTGTGTCCCAGTTTCTGGGCAAAATCATTAGCTTTTAGACGCAGCATTGGACCATTAACTGGCACATTCAGACACTGAGCGATACGATACCACCTCATTAGTGCCTCTTCCAGGTCTGTGTAAAAAGCAGTTCTCAATCTTTTCCGCTTTGGATCAAATCTCAGTGATTCAAAGGCTTCTAGAACCTTGTCTTTATTCTTCATAATGGAAGACAACGAATTTTTCTTTATTCCATATTCAGCTGCAATCTCAGCTTTTTTCTTACCGCTTTCTACTGCGTTTATGATGTCGATCTTTTCTTCAATGGACAAACTTTTCTTTTTCTTCACCGTTACAGGCAGAGTTGAGGCATCCACAGGAGCTTCTGCCATCTCACCCTGTGCTTCTGTAGAAATGTTGTCTCTCTCTCTGGGTCTGTTTCTTTAGGAAAGCTTATTTTCCACTGTGATAGAAATGGCTGTTTTCTATGCCACTTCATATATTAAAAGCTGGTTAGCATCTAATAGTCTTATTTCTCAGGAAATGGGTGAGTAAATATATTCCTTCAAAGGATCTGAGTATGAAAATATTATCTGCAGCTAGAATATTTCAGAAGAGAAATCTCCTCCCTAGGACCTTGTGCAGCTCAGTTTATTTGGAGTTCCAGAAGTCAAGCTAAAATAGAAATCTCATTATGTCAAACCTGTCCAGTCCTGCTGATGTATTTTTGGAACTTCAATCCTTTAAGATGATCCATTTTATCCATGCGCGCATTCAACCTCCTCTTAATTCTCCACAGAAGGCCTCAGAGATAAGAAGAAAAGCATTCAGTAATTTCATGCAAAACGTTACTCATTCATTTCCAAGTCTGTTTAGGGTGGAGAAGAAAATGCTAGAAGACTTCTAGCACTTGATGATATCTTCTGTCACTTGAAACGTTAAAAAAGAAAAAGAAACAGGAATTTTAACAATATATGTCAACTGAATATCAAAAAATTTATATTGATTAGTTATGCTTTTAATAATAATGAAAAGAATGGGAACATGTTCCTAAAAATACAGTAACTGAAGATTCCAGAAGAAATGCTTACCTCCCAAACGGTGTCTCTGTGAAAAGCTCTCAAGCTCTCCTCTGACCCTCTGAGCTTCCACTTGCCCTTGAGTGCTTTGTAATATATCCTTCTGGAATAAATCAGACAAATTTAATCTGTTTTGAAAATGTGAGCTTACCAAAATTAAAGAACTAAAAATGACCCTGGGTAGATCTTTGGTGGCTATTTTTCCCATGAAGTCACAGGCTGCCCCTCTGACTTCTCTAAAAGATAAACACAGACAGTGGTCATAAGGTCTGACTGTTAATAGCACATAGGAGATGGTGTCTCCTTTATAGGAGACTGGTAGAAAATGTTTCACTGAAAATCTAATCAAGTGATTCTATTACAAATTTTAAAAACTGAAATCTTTTTCTGTCTAACTACTTAAAAACCTAGTTAGTAACTTTTTATCACTTTGACACACTGGCTGGATGCATAGAGGCCAGAAATACTTGACAAAAGGCATGGAAATAAACAGATGACTGAGAAGATAGAATGGAGAAAAGGATCTAGACAAGGAGTGAGAAGGAAAGTGATTACGGTCTTAACCTCTCAGGACCTCCACTTCTTTATCTGTAAAAAGAAAGGGCGTATACTGTAAGGAGATGAACCTTGGTGCAAGACCCACCTGAACTGACAAGTGACTCTGTCATTTAGTACTTGATGTGATCCTGGGTCATTCACCTCAGCGTTTGAAGCCTAGGCACCCTTGTTTATAAAATAAGGGTGACTAAAGCACATACCTCATGGAGTACTGGCACGTTCAATGAGATTCAGTGAGAGAGTGTAAAGCACTTAGCACAGTATTTAGCACCTTACAAAGCGTTCAGTAAATATTTGATGACCTCATCATTGTTATCTTCTAATGTCCCTTTCAGCTGTGTTCATCTATAAAATTCTGAGATTTCATGAAATCCTACTTCAGATAGAAGCAAGAATCCCACCTTAAACATATGTTGAAAGCAGAGCTCTTCTTAAGCCAAATAGTACTGTGAGAATGGTCACAGGGCCCCAGGTGGGTTCACCCCTGCCTTTCCAGCCAGCATGTACCCTGCTAGAAACTATCTACAGGCTTTGAGCCTCTTGCAGGCCAAGGAAAGAAACTAATCTGATGAATGGGGGTTGTTGCTTCCTTCCATGAGAGAGAGTGGGACATTTTACTCCTCTAGTTTTCTCTCTGTCCTCTGAGATTTCAAGATAATACATGCATTTTTTTTTGCACAAAACTTTGTCAAAATTCCTCTGCCTTTATTGTCCAAATCAAAGAAGCAATTTTATTATAGGAAATAAAATCAGTAAAGGAGTTTTTTGTTATTGTTGCTGTTATTGTGAAAAAGGTCTTAATAATAATTATGAGAGCCTAGGGCATTAGTTTTTGGTTTTTTTTTTTAGGGGCATTAGTTTTTAAACTGCTTTACTCCCTGTATTCCAAACAACTCAGGAGGAAAGTAAAACTGGATTTCAAAGCTCATACCGTTGTAACATGGTTGAATGTAGTCCAGAATCCAGGCATTCTAAGGTCAAGTCCACCATTCCTTTTACACATGGTGTGGCTCCTGTAACAGTTAATCATTCTATGTCCCCAGCACCAAGCCAACCTAGCATTTCCAATGTCTTTCCAAACCTATCCCCTCCACACGCACCCTAAAAGGCAGTATAATTTCTCCATAGAACAGCCATTATGAATTCTGTGAACATAAACAGAAACCATATCCTATGTCCAATTTTAGGGTGAGTTGATTTTTTAAATAAATAAGATTTGATCCACTTAACTAAAAAATATCTTATATATGGAACCTTGCATATTTTCTATAATTACTTAAAAATATATTATGAAGCCTAGGCACCCTTGTTTATAAAATAAGGGTGACTAAAGCACATACCTCATGGAGTACTGGCACGTTCAATGAGATTCAGTGAGAGAGTGTAAAGCACTTAGCACAGTATTTAGCACCTTACAAAGCGTTCAGTAAATATTTGATGACCTCATCATTGTTATCTTCTAATGTCCCTTTCAGCTGTGTTCATCTATAAAATTCTGAGATTTCATGAAATCCTACTTCAGATAGAAGCAAGAATCCCACCTTAAACATATGTTGAAAGCAGAGCTCTTCTTAAGCCAAATAGTACTGTGAGAATGGTCACAGGGCCCCAGGTGGGTTCACCCCTGCCTTTCCAGCCAGCATGTACCCTGCTAGAAACTATCTACAGGCTTTGAGCCTCTTGCAGGCCAAGGAAAGAAACTAATCTGATGAATGGGGGTTGTTGCTTCCTTCCATGAGAGAGAGTGGGACATTTTACTCCTCTAGTTTTTCTCTCTGTCCTCTGAGATTTCAAGATAATACATGCATTTTTTTTTGCACAAAACTTTGTCAAAATTCCTCTGCCTTTATTGTCCAAATCAAAGAAGCAATTTTATTATAGGAAATAAAATCAGTAAAGGAGTTTTTTGTTATTGTTGCTGTTATTGTGAAAAAGGTCTTAATAATAATTATGAGAGCCTAGGGCATTAGTTTTTGGTTTTTTTTTTTAGGGGCATTAGTTTTTAAACTGCTTTACTCCCTGTATTCCAAACAACTCAGGAGGAAAGTAAAACTGGATTTCAAAGCTCATACCGTTGTAACATGGTTGAATGTAGTCCAGAATCCAGGCATTCTAAGGTCAAGTCCACCATTCCTTTTACACATGGTGTGGCTCCTGTAACAGTTAATCATTCTATGTCCCCAGCACCAAGCCAACCTAGCATTTCCAATGTCTTTCCAAACCTATCCCCTCCACACGCACCCTAAAAGGCAGTATAATTTCTCCATAGAACAGCCATTATGAATTCTGTGAACATAAACAGAAACCATATCCTATGTCCAATTTTAGGGTGAGTTGATTTTTTAAATAAATAAGATTTGATCCACTTAACTAAAAAATATCTTATATATGGAACCTCCCTGCATATTTTTCTATAATTACTTAAAAATATATTATTATTTCAAGATTAAAAATAAAAATTTTCCCCCTCTAATTAGGAAGATATCAACCTTCAGAAATTTAGGTAGCAAGAATAATTTTTTTTTCAAAGAAAAGTCAAAAACAAAAATTACTCTTCAAGAAAAAAAAGGAACCCCTTCCTTTTTTCTGTTTTTTTTTGTTTTTTCCTTCCTTTTCTTTCCTTCCATCCTATTTCATTTGTCAGGTATAATAAGCCCTGTCATCTCAAATAGCAAGGATTACAGACAAAGTGACTTGAATGTTCTCTCTTACTCCAGCCCAAATAAAGCAATATAATATATATATATAAAATCAGAGATGATTATCTTGATCAAATTGAAAATAGTGATATGTTTATTTAGGAAGATAGTAGGATTTTTTCCCCCCTGAAAGTTAACAGTATGTATTTCCTTCTAAAACAGTAGTCACACCTACAATTTTCCATGGTAAGATGGAATACATTTTTATTCCAGAAACAACAAAATTTCCAACACCAAACCAGACAAGTTAGTCATTTGCCCCAGCAAAGTTGGGCAATACTGCCTAATCAATGAAGCTGAATTCATTGAGAATGAGAATTTTCCATTCTCCCACAGTACAATGGCTGGGATATATATATTTATATATATATATACAAATATTTTCTTGTAGCAAATGATGGCAGCAGCTAATATTTTTAGAAGCAATCCTTCTCTCAATTAATTATGCCACTCCTTGAAGATGGGTATGAATTTAAGCAAACTCTGGGAGATAGTGGAGGACAGAGCAGCCTGGTGTGTCACAGTTCATGTGGTTGCAAGGAGCTAGACACAACTTAGCAACTGAACAATAAAAAGCCTTGAAGATACTACAGCAGAGAAACTACAGCTGAAAACTACATGCCTTTCCAGCACCAAGCCAACCTAGCATTTCCAATGTCTTTCCAAACCTATCCCCTCCACACGCACCCTAAAAGGCAGTATAATTTCTCCATAGAACAGCCATTATGAATTCTGTGAACATAAACAGAAACCATATCCTATGTCCAATTTTAGGGTGAGTTGATTTTTTAAATAAATAAGATTTGATCCACTTAACTAAAAAATATCTTATATATGGAACCTCCCTGCATATTTTTCTATAATTACTTAAAAATATATTATTATTTCAAGATTAAAAATAAAAATTTTCCCCCTCTAATTAGGAAGATATCAACCTTCAGAAATTTAGGTAGCAAGAATAATTTTTTTTTCAAAGAAAAGTCAAAAACAAAAATTACTCTTCAAGAAAAAAAGGGAACCCCTTCCTTTTTTCTGTTTTTTTTTGTTTTTTCCTTCCTTTTCTTTCCTTCCATCCTATTTCATTTGTCAGGTATAATAAGCCCTGTCATCTCAAATAGCAAGGATTACAGACAAAGTGACTTGAATGTTCTCTCTTACTCCAGCCCAAATAAAGCAATATAATATATATATATAAAATCAGAGATGATTATCTTGATCAAATTGAAAATAGTGATATGTTTATTTAGGAAGATAGTAGGATTTTTTCCCCCCTGAAAGTTAACAGTATGTATTTCCTTCTAAAACAGTAGTCACACCTACAATTTTCCATGGTAAGATGGAATACATTTTTATTCCAGAAACAACAAAATTTCCAACACCAAACCAGACAAGTTAGTCATTTGCCCCAGCAAAGTTGGGCAATACTGCCTAATCAATGAAGCTGAATTCATTGAGAATGAGAATTTTCCATTCTCCCACAGTACAATGGCTGGGATATATATATTTATATATATATATACAAATATTTTCTTGTAGCAAATGATGGCAGCAGCTAATATTTTTAGAAGCAATCCTTCTCTCAATTAATTATGCCACTCCTTGAAGATGGGTATGAATTTAAGCAAACTCTGGGAGATAGTGGAGGACAGAGCAGCCTGGTGTGTCACAGTTCATGTGGTTGCAAGGAGCTAGACACAACTTAGCAACTGAACAATAAAAAGCCTTGAAGATACTACAGCAGAGAAACTACAGCTGAACTACATGTTAGGAACTACTTTATGTCAACGGTAAAGCTAACTAAAGACTAAATAAAACTAGGCAATTCACTGAAAAAGACTGACAAACTGAACTCCAAATAAAGAAAACAATTGTCCATTCTACCGGTAGTAAAAGAAACATAAAATTTCCTTCAAAACAGGAGCTACCTTTTTGTTTTTGCTTATGAAAACAGCAGCATCTAGTGTTAGCCAGGATGCAGTAACATAGGTATCTAGGAGACACATGAAAGAAAGTGAAAGTGTTAGTCGCTCAGACTCTTTACAACCCTATGGACTGTGGCCACCCAGGTTCCTCTGTCCATGGGACAGTCCAACAAGGTTCCTCTGTCCATGGGATTTCCCAGGCAAGAATACTGGAGTGGGTTGCCATTTCCTTCTCCAGGGGATCTTCCTGATCCAGGGATCGAACCCTGGTCTCCCGCATTGCAGCAGATTTCTTTACTATCTGAGCTGGAGGCACATAAATTGGTACAAAGCTTACTGAGGGAAAATTAGCAATACAATACAAAAACCTTAAAAATGTGCATAACTTTTATCCAGCAAGTCCCTACCTAGGATTTTATCCCCCAGATCTCCCTCAAAATTATAGATGTAAAAATATCTATCTCACAAATACATTCCTTTTCTATTGCTGTGTAACAAATTAAAAGACATTTAGTGGCTTAAAACAACACTCATTTATTTTCTCACAGACCTAGCCAGAGGTTGTGGGCTTAACCGAGTCCCTGCTTCAACTACAAATTCGTAGCAAAGTTGGGCAATACTGCCTAATCAATGAAGCTGAATTCATTGAGAATGAGAATTTTCCATTCTCCCACAGTACAATGGCTGGGATATATATATTATATATATATATACAAATATTTTCTTGTAGCAAATGATGGCAGCAGCTAATATTTTTAGAAGCAATCCTTCTCTCAATTAATTATGCCACTCCTTGAAGATGGGTATGAATTTAAGCAAACTCTGGGAGATAGTGGAGGACAGAGCAGCCTGGTGTGTCACAGTTCATGTGGTTGCAAGGAGCTAGACACAACTTAGCAACTGAACAATAAAAAGCCTTGAAGATACTACAGCAGAGAAACTACAGCTGAACTACATGTTAGGAACTACTTTATGTCAACGGTAAAGCTAACTAAAGACTAAATAAAACTAGGCAATTCACTGAAAAAGACTGACAAACTGAACTCCAAATAAAGAAAACAATTGTCCATTCTACCGGTAGTAAAAGAAACATAAAATTTCCTTCAAAACAGGAGCTACCTTTTTGTTTTTGCTTATGAAAACAGCAGCATCTAGTGTTAGCCAGGATGCAGTAACATAGGTATCTAGGAGACACATGAAAGAAAGTGAAAGTGTTAGTCGCTCAGACTCTTTACAACCCTATGGACTGTGGCCACCCAGGTTCCTCTGTCCATGGGACAGTCCAACAAGGTTCCTCTGTCCATGGGATTTCCCAGGCAAGAATACTGGAGTGGGTTGCCATTTCCTTCTCCAGGGGATCTTCCTGATCCAGGGATCGAACCCTGGTCTCCCGCATTGCAGCAGATTTCTTTACTATCTGAGCTGGAGGCACATAAATTGGTACAAAGCTTACTGAGGGAAAATTAGCAATACAATACAAAAACCTTAAAAATGTGCATAACTTTTATCCAGCAAGTCCCTACCTAGGATTTTATCCCCCAGATCTCCCTCAAAATTATAGATGTAAAAATATCTATCTCACAAATACATTCCTTTTCTATTGCTGTGTAACAAATTAAAAGACATTTAGTGGCTTAAAACAACACTCATTTATTTTCTCACAGACCTAGCCAGAGGTCAATGTGGGCTTAACCGAGTCCTCTGCTTAGCGTCTTACAGGGAAGAAATCAAGATGTCAGTAAGGCTAGGCTCTTATCTAGAGGCTAGGGGAGAATCTGTTTCCGAGCTCATTCAGGTCATTTGCAGAATTCAACTTCCATGGTTGTAGAACTGAGGTCCTTGGGCTGTGAGCTAAGCCTTGTCTCAGTTCTTGGAGGTCTCCCTCAGGTACTTCCCTGGGGTCCTCTTGATTTCAGCAACAGAGAACATTTCTCATATCAAATATCGCATGCTTCAAATCTAATTTCCTCTGCTTTTAAAAGGTTTCTGTAATCTAATTAAATGCAAAGGCTTTTGGACAGAAAGAAAACCATTGACAAAATGAAAAGACAACTTACTGAGTGGGAGGAAATAATTGTAAATGATGGGACTGAGAAGGTGTTAATATCCAAAATATACAAGTAGCAGTACTGAGTACAACTCAATATTGAAACTAAATAGCCCACTTAAAAACAGGCAGATCTGACTAGACATTTTTCCAAAGAAGATACACAGATGGCCAACAAGCACATGAAAAGATGCTCAACATCCTAATCCTCAGGAAAATGCAAATCAAAACCACAATAAGGTATCACCTCATACCTGTCAGAACGACTATCATCAAAAATAATAACAGGGGCTTCCCTGGTGGTCCAGTGGATAAAGAGTCTGTCTTGCAGTGCAAGGGGCACTGGCTCAATCCCTGGCCCAGGAAGATCCCATGTGCTGTGGAGCGGCTGGACCCCAATTACGAGCCAGTGCTCTGGAGCAAATGTGCCCAGAGCCAGTGCTCTGCAAGGAGAGAGGTCACTGCAATGGGAGGCCCACACAGACTGGAGAATAAAGATGGATGAAAATAAATAAATAAGTAACCAATAAAGGTGGCCAAATTTAAAAAAAAATAACAGATATTGGCAAGGATATGGAGAAAAGGGAAGCTCTGTATACTGTTGGTGGAAATGTAAATTGGTGCAACACTATGGAAAACAGTACAGAGATTCTTTAAAAAACTAGAAATAGACCTACTACATGATCCAGCAGTTCTGTGCTGTGCACACACACACATACATACACACACACACACACATGAAGAAAACAGAAACATTAATTTGAAAAGATATACACACCCCAGTGTTGACAGCAGCATCATTTACAATAGCCAGGATATGGAAGCAACCTAAGTGTCTATCAACAGGTGAATGGATAAACCTGTGGTATAAATATGCAATGGAATAAAAAAAAATGGAAATTCTGCCATTTTCAAAAATGTGGATGGATCTAGAGGGTATTATGCTTTGTGAAATAACTCAGAGAAAGACAAATACTTTGTTATCCCTTTTATGGGAAATCTAAAAAATAAAACAAAGGAACGTATATAACAAAACACACTCACAGATATAGAGAACAAAGTAGTGATGACCAGTGAGGAGAGGGAAAGGAGGAGGGGCAACATAGGTAAACAGGATTAAGAGATACAAACTACTGTGTATAAAATAAAGAAGCAACAAGGAAATATTGAAGAGCACAGGGAAATGTAACTATTATTTTCTACTAACTTTGAAGGGAGTATAATCTACAGAAATATTGAATCACTGTGTTGGACATCTGAAACTAATTTAACATTGTAAATCAATGACACTTCAACAAAATAAATAAAATATAAGACTCATGTAATCAGTTTAGGACCACTCAGATTAAGTTCCTTTTGAGTAACTCAAAGTCAGTGATTAGTGACTTCAATTACATCTGCAAAATTCCTCTTGCATATAATATAATCTTAGGAAGGATATCCTATCACATTCATAGAAGAGGGAATTATACAAGGTGAAAGTCACTGGAAGTCAGCTTAGGATTCTATCTCAGAAGACTAGTTCCCGCATGGTTTTATAATTATAGAGAAAACTAAAAATAATCCAAATGTGTATCAAAAAGGATTAGACAAATAACTTAGACTGTCTATACACTAAAATACTATTGAGCCACTGAAAGAGAATATTTAATAATATGAGGGAAATTCCATAATATATCAATAATAAGAGAGGGAAAAGCAAAATACAAAACCGTGTGCCAACAAAGACAACACACACTGAAAGTTACATGAGAGGAGAGGTTCGTGGCTGTTCCTCCAAGTGCTTAAGTGTCCAGCAGACTGTGGGTTCTCGGTAACAATTTGTTAGGTAAATGAAGAAAAATATTCACAGAAAAAAACATATTGACCAAAATGTTGAATGTTAACTTGAGACAATGGAATTGTCAGTTTTTTCTTTGTAGTTAAAACCATTTCTCCATTATGTGAAAAACTTTAAAGTTCAAACAGTATTCTAATGGATAAACCTGTGGTATAAATATGCAATGGAATAAAAAAAAATGGAAATTCTGCCATTTTCAAAAATGTGGATGGATCTAGAGGGTATTATGCTTTGTGAAATAACTCAGAGAAAGACAAATACTTTGTTATCCCTTTTATGGGAAATCTAAAAAATAAAACAAAGGAACGTATATAACAAAACACACTCACAGATATAGAGAACAAAGTAGTGATGACCAGTGAGGAGAGGGAAAGGAGGAGGGGCAACATAGGTAAACAGGATTAAGAGATACAAACTACTGTGTATAAAATAAAGAAGCAACAAGGAAATATTGAAGAGCACAGGGAAATGTAACTATTATTTTCTACTAACTTTGAAGGGAGTATAATCTACAGAAATATTGAATCACTGTGTTGGACATCTGAAACTAATTTAACATTGTAAATCAATGACACTTCAACAAAATAAATAAAATATAAGACTCATGTAATCAGTTTAGGACCACTCAGATTAAGTTCCTTTTGAGTAACTCAAAGTCAGTGATTAGTGACTTCAATTACATCTGCAAAATTCCTCTTGCATATAATATAATCTTAGGAAGGATATCCTATCACATTCATAGAAGAGGGAATTATACAAGGTGAAAGTCACTGGAAGTCAGCTTAGGATTCTATCTCAGAAGACTAGTTCCCGCATGGTTTTATAATTATAGAGAAAACTAAAAATAATCCAAATGTGTATCAAAAAGGATTAGACAAATAACTTAGACTGTCTATACACTAAAATACTATTGAGCCACTGAAAGAGAATATTTAATAATATGAGGGAAATTCCATAATATATCAATAATAAGAGAGGGAAAAGCAAAATACAAAACCGTGTGCCAACAAAGACAACACACACTGAAAGTTACATGAGAGGAGAGGTTCGTGGCTGTTCCTCCAAGTGCTTAAGTGTCCAGCAGACTGTGGGTTCTCGGTAACAATTTGTTAGGTAAATGAAGAAAAATATTCACAGAAAAAAACATATTGACCAAAATGTTGAATGTTAACTTGAGACAATGGAATTGTCAGTTTTTTCTTTGTAGTTAAAACCATTTCTCCATTATGTGCTACTCATTCTACTATTCATGGGCTTGTGTAAATGTTGCATTAATCAGTACCCTTTAATAATGGGTTTACTTTCAGAGAACTTCACTGTGCAATCAGTAACTGAATATCTCTTCATGAAAAGGTAGCTGTTAATAAAGAGTGATGAAATTAGGGGGCTTCCGTGGTGGTCCAGTGGGTAAGGACACCGCCTTGCAGTGCAAGGGGCGCCAGTTCGATCCCTGGCCTGGGAAGATCCCACGTGCCGCGGAGTGGCTGGACCGATGTGTCCAATTACCGAGCCGGAGCTCTGGAGCACATGCGCCCAGAGCCGGTGCTCTGAGCGACAGAGGCCACCGCGATGGGAGGCCCACACGGACCAAAGAACAAAAAAGATGGATGAAAATAGATTAATGAAGAACCAATAGAAGTGGCCTGCCTGCTCCCCTCCCTCCCCACCCCACCCCCCACCAATACTAAATAAATAAATCTTTTAAAAAAATGTTTTAAAAAAAAAAACAAAAGAAATTAGGACACTACCAGAATTCCCCTAGAAAAGGTCTGAAGGTAGCAACTTCTTTCCTCTTTTGAGGAAATAACACTGATAAGCAGGATAAGTATTCGGCATCTGAAGCAAAGAGAAAACATAACATGCCCGTTTAATTCACTCATAATGGACAAGTAACAATATCCTTTAACCTATTGCCTCCCTTTCTTTCTGGTCAATAAATAAAAGATAGGTTGCCACAGTTCCCCCCACAAGCCAAGCAAACACATGGTACCTGATTTTTTTAAAAAAAACAACTCAATAATAGGGGCTTCCCTGGTGGTCCAATGGGTAGGGAGTCCGCCTTGCAGTGCAAGGGGTGCTGGTTCGATCCCTGACCCAGGAGGATCCCATGTGCAGCGGAGCAGCTGGACTGGTATGGCCAATTACAAGCAAGCGCTCTGGAGCACATGCTCCCAGAGCCAGTGCTCTGCAGCGAGAGAGGCCACTGCAATGGGAGGCTCACAGGCAGAAGAATAAAGATGGATGGAAATAAATAGATTAAAAAATCAGTAAAAGAGACCAAAATTAAAAAAAAAAAACTGAATAATAGCCAATAGCAGTGCCAAGTTAAGTGACTAGATAAGCCATCTATCATAAGTATATATGGCAGGTAACCACTGCCTTCTAGTCTTACTCTTCCAACACAACCCCAATTAAAAGAAAAGGAGTACTCTTCTATTCTTTGCAAGGAAAATGGGCAGGTAGAATTTCCCAAGCTGTAGGGAAAGAGGGAGAGAGAACGAGAGGGAGAGGAAGGGACAGAGGGTCCGAGGGAGGAGGGGAAGGAAACAGTGAGAGAGAGTCTCCAACTAAGTAGGATTAGGTTTAAAATAGTCTTTGAGTCAGCGTGAAAAAATTTCCCCAAACCTAAGAATAATAGCTACTACTTCCTTTTTTTCCCAAAGAAAGTTCATAGACTTTCGCTATTTTCCATCACCAGCTGAAGTAGTTTCCAGCATATCCTTCAGGCCTGACTACTTTCTAATTTCCCTGGGGATAGCAAAAATCATAGAAAGATTAATCCTGTGTATAGCCTTACATAGCATAATCACTATGTACTACAATAAGGACTAATGGTGCACAATACCAGAATCGCCCTGGACCAAAGAGTAAAGCGTAAACAGCACAAACAATTCATAGCACCCTCACCAAGCAGAAGCTTGCTTTGGTTCCAACCCTCAGAATTTTTATCATAACCAGCAGCTGCCAAGAAAATTATCCAGCTAAGAACAAATAACCAAAGCAAGTGTCTACCTTGTTAATATCAGAAGCACCTCTGAATCTAACAGTCTAGTAGATAACTTTAGTTAAGTGCCCCCAAACTCCCTTGAGTTTGGTACAGCACTAGCCAAGCAAACACATGGTACCTGATTTTTAAAAACAACTCAATAATAGGGGCTTCCTGGTGGTCCAATGGGTAGAGTTCGCCTTGCAGTGCAAGGGTGCTGGTTCGATCCCTGACCCAGGAGGATCCCATGTGCAGCGGAGCAGCTGGACTGGTATGGCCAATTACAAGCAAGCGCTCTGGAGCACATGCTCCCAGAGCCAGTGCTCTGCAGCGAGAGAGGCCACTGCAATGGGAGGCTCACAGGCAGAAGAATAAAGATGGATGGAAATAAATAGATTAAAAAATCAGTAAAAGAGACCAAAATTAAAAAAAAAAAACTGAATAATAGCCAATAGCAGTGCCAAGTTAAGTGACTAGATAAGCCATCTATCATAAGTATATATGGCAGGTAACCACTGCCTTCTAGTCTTACTCTTCCAACACAACCCCAATTAAAAGAAAAGGAGTACTCTTCTATTCTTTGCAAGGAAAATGGGCAGGTAGAATTTCCCAAGCTGTAGGGAAAGGGGGAGAGAGAACGAGAGGAGAGGAAGGGACAGAGGGTCCGAGGGAGGAGGGGAAGGAAACAGTGAGAGAGAGTCTCCAACTAAGTAGGATTAGGTTTAAAATAGTCTTTGAGTCAGCGTGAAAAAATTTCCCCAAACCTAAGAATAATAGCTACTACTTCCTTTTTTTCCCAAAGAAAGTTCATAGACTTTCGCTATTTTCCATCACCAGCTGAAGTAGTTTCCAGCATATCCTTCAGGCCTGACTACTTTCTAATTTCCCTGGGGATAGCAAAAATCATAGAAAGATTAATCCTGTGTATAGCCTTACATAGCATAATCACTATGTACTACAATAAGGACTAATGGTGCACAATACCAGAATCGCCCTGGACCAAAGAGTAAAGCGTAAACAGCACAAACAATTCATAGCACCCTCACCAAGCAGAAGCTTGCTTTGGTTCCAACCCCTCAGAATTTTTATCATAACCAGCAGCTGCCAAGAAAATTATCCAGCTAAGAACAAATAACCAAAGCAAGTGTCTACCTTGTTAATATCAGAAGCACCTCTGAATCTAACAGTCTAGTAGATAACTTTAGTTAAGTGCCCCCAAACTCCCTTGAGTTTGGTACAGCACTAGCCAGCCCTAACAGTTAAGGATACATCATTGTATTTAACTACTGAGCACCATAACATCATGGTACCCAACTAAGCCTTGTCACCCACCTCTTCCTAGTCACCCTTGTGTAACTCAGATCCTTGTTCTTGCTAGTAAGTTGCATTCTTTTCCTATATAATAAAGGTAGTAATTATTCTAGATAATTGAGAAGACTAACAGGATGGCTTTGAACAGGAAAATCCACAATAAACTGTAGAACTAATGAACGACATATATATATAAACACACACACACCCATTTTTCCCTGGAGAAGAGCACGGCAACCCACTCCGGTATTCCTGCCTGGAGAATTGCATGGACAGAGGAGCCTGGCGTGCTACAGTCCACGGGGTCGCCAAGAGTTGGACACGACTAAAGCGACTTAGCACGCAAACACAGATTTACGTTTTGGGATTTCAGTAAGGTTTTTATCAGTGAAGGTGTCCTGGAAATAAGTACTGGTATTTACTTTTGAAATGTTTGTGGTGTCGTATTTACTCTTCATAGACATGGGAAAGGTATTTTAAACAGGGGTGTGCGGTTCACTATGCTGAAACCCTCTACAAAACTGGAGAGGCAGATATCTGCCTTCTGGCACTAAGTCATTCAAAATGTCGTGTCAACTAATGAGACAAGGCAGGTGAGAAGTATGGTCTAGAGGAGTAGATCCCAACGGAGTGCACGGTTACCTTTGGCATTTCTGCAAGTGACACGGCGGTGAAAATGAGCACGCGAGGCTGTCAACGTGAAAGCAGTCCAGAACCTTGAGGGGAGATGACCCGAGGCTGCAGCACCGGTCTGTACTGTATGCAAATGGGTTTCAGGTCTCTCTAGCACCGCCGCTGAGCCACACCGTGAGGGGACAGGGAGAATATCCGAAGTACAGGTAGGGGCCTCCACTTAGGAAACCACCACGGGATCCGAGAGGAGGACTGTTTGGCGGTTTCTGTAGACAGGACAGTGATCTATTAAATAACGGGGCAAGCAAAGAAAGCAGAGATTAGTCATCAGGAAAGAAACGTATCACCGATTCACTGTCAGCGAGTGAGCAGAGCAGAAAGTGATCACAAAGAGGAAATCCTAGGAACTCAGGGATGCCGGGCGAGGGGGTCTAGCCTCTCACCGCCCGCGGGGTTGGAATAACCTTCTGCCTTGGTCTCTGGCAGCTGAGAAAGAAAATTTGGCTCTCCGGTGATTGCGAGGCGCCCTCCCGCCACCGGCTCACCGTCTGTAGAGGGAACGCCTAATACTTGAAGCTTGGGTAAGTGACTGAGAAAGTTATGCTGAGGGCTCCTGGACCTCCCACCACTCAAAATCAGGCCCGCGCGCTGCAGGGTAAGCTCTGGCAGTTGCATCTGGACCCGGGATCACACCCCTCTAGGATCCGGCCGCAGCCAGAAAATTACCCGGGCAACGGCGCCGGCCGAGTCCCGGATGTGGTTGCTAGGGCCGCAGTGGGCGGGACGGGTCCCGCCTCCGGGAGAGGGGTGGTGGGGACCTCGGGGGAGGTGCGCTGGCACCATCGAGACGTGGCTGGGCTGGCCAGATTGAGGGAGAGAGAGGCCGTCCAGGGCCACGGACAGCGCTACTTCCGGTCCCCTCACTTCCGGCTCTGCCGCTCTGGGTGCGGGAGCTGTAGGCCGGGTGGAGGGGTCGCCGGTCTGAGTTTCCTCGGCGGTTGGTCAGGGTGAGGCTGTGACAGCTGCAGTTGCTCCCCGCCTCCGAGGAGCCGAAGTGCGTAGGGGGAGGGGAAGAAGGAAAAGGCCCAGGTCGCGTTTCCGCTCGCTTCTGCCCTGGGTTGAGTCGACTCCAGGGAGCCGAGGCAGGGATAATCCTCGACGTGAGAGCTGCCGGCTGCCCTGCAGACAGGTGAGGGCGGAGCTGGCCGGCCTGGAAAGAGGCGGGTAAGGCTGCTCGGAGGTGGTAGCCGGAGCCCGACAGGTTGCCTCTGCGGTTCGCCGTTCCGTACTTTCCCAGGGCACTTCTATCCTTGGTCTGAGTGGCATCTCTTACTGCCCAGGTTTTCGGCCTTGGGTTTCTGCCCCTTTGTCCGCCCAAGTGTGTGCCCGAAAGAGCCGAGTGAAGAGGTAGGGCTGGCCCTCCCAGGGCGGCACCCTCCCGATTGTGCATGCATCGAGCGAGGAAGGGGGTTGCAGGATCCAGGTTTTTTCGACGAAGTCTCCGAGTGGGCCACCCCTCGCTTTGGTGTCCAGTCTGGGTTGCTCTCCTTTCCTTGCACCCCCACTTCCTCTCCCCCGCAGCGACAGTCCCTACGAGGGGTTCCTCAGGCAGTGGTGCAGGGAGGAGCCTTGCCTAGGAAACGTCCCAAGCCTGACGCTGCTGACCAGGACGTCCGAGGAACGCTCGCGTTTGGGAAGGAAGTTGTGCTGTCGTGTCGTCCGTTCCTCTTGGCCAAGTTACTACTGTTTACGTGTCTAGGAGGAAAGAGTTTTGGTTTTTTTTTTTAAAGAACAGTTTCTAGTCTGTTTTCCCTTTTACTTTATTTTATTACTTCCTTTGTTTTGTTCTTATCGCCCTCTTGAGCCCTTTGATCTCAGAAAGTTTGTAGTTTCCACTTTCTGCAGATGCTTTTTAGCCACCCCCTTTTAGGATTTAGGCCCCCCTCCCTTCCTTTTCTCCTAAAATAAAGCGGATAATTGCTCTAAATCGGTTCCTAAGGAGAAAACTGGAAGATTTGAAAGTTTGTTGAGCTTGTGCTTTCACCTGCAAATGTGGCAGATGGGTGTGTTCCCATGTGCCATTTAATTAACTTCACTGGTGTGGGAATGCGCCCCAGAATTGGTTATGTTAAATGCTTCCTGGGTGAAGCCTACAGGAACTGACCGTTTTATTGCTGCTATTTCGGGTTGAAAGTTACACTCAGGACTGTTTTAATCACACTTATGTTTGTCCTTGCTCAGTCACCTTATGGTTGTCTTATCGACTCCAGGGAGCCGAGGCAGGGATAATCCTCGACGTGAGAGCTGCCGGCTGCCCTGCAGACAGGTGAGGGCGGAGCTGGCCGGCCTGGAAAGAGGCGGGTAAGGCTGCTCGGAGGTGGTAGCCGGAGCCCGACAGGTTGCCTCTGCGGTTCGCCGTTCCGTACTTTCCCAGGGCACTTCTATCCTTGGTCTGAGTGGCATCTCTTACTGCCCAGGTTTTCGGCCTTGGGTTTCTGCCCCTTTGTCCGCCCAAGTGTGTGCCCGAAAGAGCCGAGTGAAGAGGTAGGGCTGGCCCTCCCAGGGCGGCACCCTCCCGATTGTGCATGCATCGAGCGAGGAAGGGGGTTGCAGGATCCAGGTTTTTTCGACGAAGTCTCCGAGTGGGCCACCCCTCGCTTTGGTGTCCAGTCTGGGTTGCTCTCCTTTCCTTGCACCCCCACTTCCTCTCCCCCGCAGCGACAGTCCCTACGAGGGGTTCCTCAGGCAGTGGTGCAGGGAGGAGCCTTGCCTAGGAAACGTCCCAAGCCTGACGCTGCTGACCAGGACGTCCGAGGAACGCTCGCGTTTGGGAAGGAAGTTGTGCTGTCGTGTCGTCCGTTCCTCTTGGCCAAGTTACTACTGTTTACGTGTCTAGGAGGAAAGAGTTTTGGTTTTTTTTTTTAAAGAACAGTTTCTAGTCTGTTTTCCCTTTTACTTTATTTTATTACTTCCTTTGTTTTGTTCTTATCGCCCTCTTGAGCCCTTTGATCTCAGAAAGTTTGTAGTTTCCACTTTCTGCAGATGCTTTTTAGCCACCCCCTTTTAGGATTTAGGCCCCCCTCCCTTCCTTTTCTCCTAAAATAAAGCGGATAATTGCTCTAAATCGGTTCCTAAGGAGAAAACTGGAAGATTTGAAAGTTTGTTGAGCTTGTGCTTTCACCTGCAAATGTGGCAGATGGGTGTGTTCCCATGTGCCATTTAATTAACTTCACTGGTGTGGGAATGCGCCCCAGAATTGGTTATGTTAAATGCTTCCTGGGTGAAGCCTACAGGAACTGACCGTTTTATTGCTGCTATTTCGGGTTGAAGACACCAGATTACACTCAGGACTGTTTTAATCACACTTATGTTTGTCCTTGCTCAGTCACCAGGTCTCACACTGAGGAAACAGAATATTTCTAGTCTTATTTTCTGGGTTAAAATCTCTGCCTCAATTACTTTCTTTTTCAGATTGATAAATTAGTTTGCTTAAGTCCTGGGTCATGACTCAAGGAGTCCGTGGTCTAGTGGTCTGCGACTTTTCAGGGGACTTCCTCATTCCCACCCCTGAAATTATGTGCATAGTTTAAGTGCATTTTTTCCTCTCTGAAGAAATTCTTAAAGGAGATATATAACCTTCAGATATATAACCTCCACTAGATTAAAAACCACTCCTTAGGTAGTGGTTTCTTGAAGCTAATGAAGACTTTTTTTTGGAGCTTTTTTTTTCTTTTTCCAAATTGTGCATAGCTAGTTTGGGCACCAAAGGGTAAAATGCAGGGATTCTAGCTTTATAGTGATGAAATGTCTAGCTACTGAAGAGTTTCAGTGTTTCTAGATTGCTTCCTGGAGGTAGAGAAGGAAGTAAGACTGCCTACTTATTTAGTTCCTGATTTGTGGTTTTGAGGTTTCTTTTTAGGGATAGCTATTTGTGGATAATATTGTGGAGATCCAGTGGATTTATGAATTGATCTACTTATTATTGTTTAAAACATATTAAATATGACCAACCCACTGGGTACAGTTCAGAGTAGAAGTTTTAAACTTCTAGTGTACTTTGTTTTCATTTTCTTCTTTCTCACTTTAAGACATCTACTTTGGGCTTTGGTTTTGTTTGGAAAGGGCAAAGCATGTTTCAGTAGTGTGGCTCCTAAGCCTTTGGCATGCTGCTGCTCGTAATGACATGGTCTCTCTCTCCATATTGGCTCTGTATTAAGAATTTAATGATAGTTCTCTTTTGTGAATAAGTTAAGATCCTTCCAAACTTAATGTAAGTTTAGAGTGCATATTTGAACTTCCTGATTAGATGGTGACGTGTTTATTGATCAAGGGTTGACGTTTTAAAGTGTTTCACACCTGTTTTATAAAATGTTAGAACTTGAAGAGCCGTATACAGCTCATCATAGTCCATACAGAGTAACCAATATCTTCTGCTCAAAAAACAGTTTTCCCTCTATCTAGCATCCTCACTTTGATGGGGGGCAGAAAACATAACTTTGTAAAAAATCAATCCTGCTCAGGCAGTTCCCTTCCAAGGAAATGATGAAGTCAGAAGACTGATATCTAACACCATAAGAAGAGTTAACATGTGTTTGCTTGCTTTTTGCCAGTTGTTATGCTAACTACTTTAGAGGATTATCTCAGCTCATCCTCACAGTAACCTATAACTTGGCTGAAATCTTCATTTTTGTAGATTAAGAAGGGCTTTTGCAGTGGTAAAGAACGCCCCTGCCAGTGCAGGTGATGCAAGAGCTGCAGGTTTGATCCCGAGGTCAGGAAGATCCCCTGGAGGAGGGCCTGGCAACCCACTCCAGTGTTCTTGCCTGGAGACAGAGGAGCCCGGGGGCTACAGTCCGTGGGGTCACAAAGAGCTGAATGTGACTGAACGACTGAGCACACACGCAGAGATGAAGAAATTGAAATTCATTGATTGACTGAAGTTAATCTGCTCAGAATTACACTGGTGGAACCAGGATGGAACCTAGGTTATCTGAATCCAGACTCTGAGTTCTTAATTACTACTCGAGATAATTAATTTTTTGGTTTGAGTCAGAAGTTTCTCACCTGATTTTCTGTCAGACATTAAGTAAAGAAAGTCTCTTAATCTTCAGTAATTGAACACCTGATTTAATATACCAAAAATGTATGACAAAAAGAAATAAATTTGGAGGAGGCCTAGGGAGTCTTATTTGATAGTTTTCCTACATGGTGGATGTAAATTTCCTACAGAATGGATGTAAATCTGTGTGTGTGTGCGTGAGTGTGACATGACATGAGGAATGGAAAATGTGAAAATAAAGGTTTTAAGTAGTAGACTTGGCTTTGTAAGAGTCTGGAAGTGTAAATATATTCCAGAATGATGAATTTGGGATAAGGAATAAATTCAGGATGGAGTAAGGAGTAAATTTAATAGGGAATTTGCGATAATATGGTTATGGATAAAAGAAAATTTTAAAGTGTTTCCCACCTGTTTTATAAAATGTTAGAACTTGAAGAGCCGTATACAGCTCATCATAGTCCATACAGAGTAACCAATATCTTCTGCTCAAAAAACAGTTTTCCCTCTATCTAGCATCCTCACTTTGATGGGGGGCAGAAAACATAACTTTGTAAAAAATCAATCCTGCTCAGGCAGTTCCCTTCCAAGGAAATGATGAAGTCAGAAGACTGATATCTAACACCATAAGAAGAGTTAACATGTGTTTGCTTGCTTTTTGCCAGTTGTTATGCTAACTACTTTAGAGGATTATCTCAGCTCATCCTCACAGTAACCTATAACTTGGCTGAAATCTTCATTTTTGTAGATTAAGAAGGGCTTTTGCAGTGGAAAAGAACGCCTGCCAGTGCAGGTGATGCAAGAGCTGCAGGTTTGATCCCGAGGTCAGGAAGATCCCCTGGAGGAGGGCCTGGCAACCCACTCCAGTGTTCTTGCCTGGAGACAGAGGAGCCCGGGGGCTACAGTCCGTGGGGTCACAAAGAGCTGAATGTGACTGAACGACTGAGCACACACGCAGAGATGAAGAAATTGAAATTCATTGATTGACTGAAGTTAATCTGCTCAGAATTACACTGGTGGAACCAGGATGGAACCTAGGTTATCTGAATCCAGACTCTGAGTTCTTAATTACTACTCGAGATAATTAATTTTTTGGTTTGAGTCAGAAGTTTCTCACCTGATTTTCTGTCAGACATTAAGTAAAGAAAGTCTCTTAATCTTCAGTAATTGAACACCTGATTTAATATACCAAAAATGTATGACAAAAAGAAATAAATTTGGAGGAGGCCTAGGGAGTCTTATTTGATAGTTTTCCTACATGGTGGATGTAAATTTCCTACAGAATGGATGTAAATCTGTGTGTGTGTGCGTGAGTGTGACATGACATGAGGAATGGAAAATGTGAAAATAAAGGTTTTAAGTAGTAGACTTGGCTTTGTAAGAGTCTGGAAGTGTAAATATATTCCAGAATGATGAATTTGGGATAAGGAATAAATTCAGGATGGAGTAAGGAGTAAATTTAATAGGGAATTTGCGATAATATGGTTATGGATAAAAGACTAACGCTGTATGTGCAGATTGGAAAGAGTAGTTCCACAAACTATGGTTGATGAGGACTTAGGGACTGTAACAGTCTCAAAGTCAGGTATTCACCAGCATTTGTTCTAGGAAGAGATGTGTGTGTGTGTGTGTGTGTGTGTGTGTGTGTGTGTGTGTATAACTATATAACAAAGGAACTTGAAAATAATCTTGTTCTCTTTAGTGTCTCCTAACTGTAGCCAGTCACGGAAGCCACTGAATAGCTCTTACAAATCCTCAGCCATTCTCTCCGAAAGTATACATTTTCTTTTTCTCTTTCTTTTGTTCCCTTTCTCTTTCATATTTCCCCCATTATTTCTAAACTTTTGCCTTAAAATAGTTATAGGGAGATATTGCTGGAAATTGCTCAAATGTTTTGTGAAAATGTGGTAACATCTTTGCCATATTGTCACCTGATAGTTTTTATTTTGTTTCATTTATTTGTCTGTGATGATGTTTGACTAGCAGTTCCTTGGTGCTTAGGCTGGGTCTTTTGTGATCCTTTGGGAACTGAGACACCACTGTCGTTGGAGCAGTATCATGAGAATGACAGGAGTTGGTGGTGAGACCTAAATCATCCAGAGGATGGAGGTGGCCAACTGCAGCGTCAGCCAACATGAGATAGTGTGTTAGAGCAAGGTTTCCAAATTTTCTGCATTGCACACATAAAATGATTTTGTGTGTTAAAAGGAGGTCAAATTCAACACATCCAAGTGATTTCTACATGGTGGATGTTTAATTCTGTCAGACATTAAGTAAAGAAAGTCTCTTAATCTTCAGTAATTGAACACCTGATTTAATATACCAAAAATGTATGACAAAAAGAAATAAATTTGGAGGAGGCCTAGGGAGTCTTATTTGATAGTTTTCCTACATGGTGGATGTAAATTTCCTACAGAATGGATGTAAATCTGTGTGTGTGCGTGAGTGTGACATGACATGAGGAATGGAAAATGTGAAAATAAAGGTTTTAAGTAGTAGACTTGGCTTTGTAAGAGTCTGGAAGTGTAAATATATTCCAGAATGATGAATTTGGGATAAGGAATAAATTCAGGATGGAGTAAGGAGTAAATTTAATAGGGAATTTGCGATAATATGGTTATGGATAAAAGACTAACGCTGTATGTGCAGATTGGAAAGAGTAGTTCCACAAACTATGGTTGATGAGGACTTAGGGACTGTAACAGTCTCAAAGTCAGGTATTCACCAGCATTTGTTCTAGGAAGAGATGTGTGTGTGTGTGTGTGTGTGTGTGTGTGTGTGTGTATAACTATATAACAAAGGAACTTGAAAATAATCTTGTTCTCTTTAGTGTCTCCTAACTGTAGCCAGTCACGGAAGCCACTGAATAGCTCTTACAAATCCTCAGCCATTCTCTCCGAAAGTATACATTTTCTTTTTCTCTTTCTTTTGTTCCCTTTCTCTTTCATATTTCCCCCATTATTTCTAAACTTTTGCCTTAAAATAGTTATAGGGAGATATTGCTGGAAATTGCTCAAATGTTTTGTGAAAATGTGGTAACATCTTTGCCATATTGTCACCTGATAGTTTTTATTTTGTTTCATTTATTTGTCTGTGATGATGTTTGACTAGCAGTTCCTTGGTGCTTAGGCTGGGTCTTTTGTGATCCTTTGGGAACTGAGACACCACTGTCGTTGGAGCAGTATCATGAGAATGACAGGAGTTGGTGGTGAGACCTAAATCATCCAGAGGATGGAGGTGGCCAACTGCAGCGTCAGCCAACATGAGATAGTGTGTTAGAGCAAGGTTTCCAAATTTTCTGCATTGTGGCACACATAAAATGATTGTTAGTATCGCAGACTCCCTGGCTTCCTGAAAGCTGAGAAGACCAGAGAATGGGAGGGTCAAATATTTCAACACATCCATAGTTGATTTTTGGCACATTGGCTGGAAGAGCTTTGCCCAAGAGAGGAAGAATATGATATTTTGATAAAGAACTTTGTGAAGCACCTTGTAAGGGATGGATCAGGAATTCACCTTCCAGGTAGAAAGCATCCCTGGGGCTTCAACCAGGGAAATATAGCTTCTAGGATGGCTCTCTGTTTTGTTTTGGAGCTCTACATTAATATCTAGGGCAACACCAGGAGCATAGAAGTCCGTAACAGTTTCCATTTATTGAGAACTGCTCTGGCTATGTGTTACGTTTTATACATGCTTGATGTGTTCTAGGTATTCTTATTTTCTGTTAACAAGTGAAGAAGCTAGCAATAGTAATTAGTCCACAGTCATCTATAAAGTCAGAGGAGAACCACAAGACTCATAAGGTTGCCTGACTCCAAAGCTTGTACTGGTGTGACTAAATGATTTTGTGACCTTGTGGCTTCGCGTTAAAGTGGGAGACATGGGTGGCTGAGAGTGCTGGTGGTGAAAGGGAGAGAGCCAAGAGGACTGCTGTGGGTTTATGTGGGCAGCCTTGAGATGGAGTCCTAGACAGGATAGCTTTCTCGTGGGGTCTCCAGAGTGTTTGGGATGGGGTGGGGGAGAAGAGAAATGGGATAAAATTGGAGAGAGTATTGTGGGCCATTGGTGCTCCTTCTAACAAAAGGGCTAAAAATGTAGATCCTCTTCACTGCAGATTATTTCTTAAAGGTAGGTTTACAGATCATTTTTGTTTTCCTCTTTCTGTATTTCCTCGTTTTTCCTTACCATGTATTGTTTACTTTTGAAATTAAAAATGCTTTTAGTTTTAAGACTAAAGTTATATTCTGTAATACATGAGGAAGTTCTGAACTGCTGTGGACAGTAGCCACTTGCCATATGTGACTGTTTGAATTAGTTAAGATAAAATAGGATAAAAATTCAGTTTCTCGGTCACATATCAAGTGCTCAGTGGCCACATGTGGCTAGTGGCTACTCTCTTGGCCAGTGCAGGTGTTGAATATTTCTAATGACATTGGCCAGCCCTGATCAAACTTTAAAATGCTGTATGGTTAGTGACATAATATACTATGGAAACAGTATCTTTTTTTAAGTCTCTGTGTTCCCGTGCTGCCTTAGCAGCTTTTGTTTTAGCTGATGAAATGTTACTGTCATGTTCTCACTTAGCTTTTTTGCTTATCCAGATGGTCAGAGTCTAATATTTTCCTTGGATGTTTGGGAATTACAGTTATCTATTTTTCCAGGATAAAGATGTCAGCTTTTTAAAGGATGTGCTTTTTTTCTGTCTTCTCTGAGCTCTGGATCTAGGGCAACACCAGGAGCATAGAAGTCCGTAACAGTTTCCATTTATTGAGAACTGCTCTGGCTATGTGTTACGTTTTATACATGCTTGATGTGTTCTAGGTATTCTTATTTTCTGTTAACAAGTGAAGAAGCTAGCAATAGTAATTAGTCCACAGTCATCTATAAAGTCAGAGGAGAACCACAAGACTCATAAGGTTGCCTGACTCCAAAGCTTGTACTGGCGTGACTAAATGATTTTGTGACCTTGTGGCTTCGCGTTAAAGTGGGAGACATGGGTGGCTGAGAGTGCTGGTGGTGAAAGGGAGAGAGCCAAGAGGACTGCTGTGGGTTTATGTGGGCAGCCTTGAGATGGAGTCCTAGACAGGATAGCTTTCTCGTGGGGTCTCCAGAGTGTTTGGGATGGGGTGGGGGAGAAGAGAAATGGGATAAAATTGGAGAGAGTATTGTGGGCCATTGGTGCTCCTTCTAACAAAAGGGCTAAAAATGTAGATCCTCTTCACTGCAGATTATTTCTTAAAGGTAGGTTTACAGATCATTTTTGTTTTCCTCTTTCTGTATTTCCTCGTTTTTCCTTACCATGTATTGTTTACTTTTGAAATTAAAAATGCTTTTAGTTTTAAGACTAAAGTTATATTCTGTAATACATGAGGAAGTTCTGAACTGCTGTGGACAGTAGCCACTTGCCATATGTGACTGTTTGAATTAGTTAAGATAAAATAGGATAAAAATTCAGTTTCTCGGTCACATATCAAGTGCTCAGTGGCCACATGTGGCTAGTGGCTACTCTCTTGGCCAGTGCAGGTGTTGAATATTTCTAATGACATTGGCCAGCCCTGATCAAACTTTAAAATGCTGTATGGTTAGTGACATAATATACTATGGAAACAGTATCTTTTTTTAAGTCTCTGTGTTCCCCGTGCTGCCTTAGCAGCTTTTGTTTTAGCTGATGAAATGTTACTGTCATGTTCTCACTTAGCTTTTTTGCTTATCCAGATGGTCAGAGTCTAATATTTTCCTTGGATGTTTGGGAATTACAGTTATCTATTTTTCCAGGATAAAGATGTCAGCTTTTTAAAGGATGTGCTTTTTTTCTGTCTTCTCTGAGCTCTGGATCTGTACATCTTGCATTCTAGTTGGCACCTGTCTGGAATATATTAAAGATATCTCATATACAAGGTCTAAAACAAAACTGATCTCTCCCTCATTCCCAAACCCTACCCCCAAATGTTGATCCTCTTTTTGTTTTTTATTTCAGTGAATGATTGCATTATCTTTCCCGTTGGAAAATCCAGGAAAGTGGGAGTGATCCTTAATAACTCCTCCCTGATACATCCAGTCTGTCAACAAGTTTTATTAACCTTACTTTCTGTATATCTCTTAAATCGGTCTAGTATTTCCCATTTCCACTACCAGTACCCTTTGTTACCATCATCTGGCCTGAGATTTCTACAGTAGCCTTCTTTCTGGTCTACGCTCTTCTCTTTCAGATCCTCTGTAATCCATTATCCATCCTGAAGACACAGTGATTTATTTTGAAACACATGTCTGATTGTGGCTCTTCCCTTCTCTCTCCCAGTCTTTTTATGGCTTCTCATTACTTTTAGGATCGAAACAAATTTCCTTAACCATGCTTAGACCTCCAGCCTTGTCTTCCATCACGTTCTGCCTAACTGTACATGTCACCAGGCTAGCCTTCATTAGTCCTCCGCACTTGCCTTGCTCCTTGCAGTCCACAGCTTAAGGCTCTTGCACATGCCTTTCTCCTTGCCTCGACCACTGTTTCTTTACTTGTATTTCACTTGTTGGCTTCTAGCTATCCTTCACACCTCAACTGGAGTTTTGCTTTTTAGGAAATAATCTGAATTCCTGGATGAGATAGTAAAATTATAGATCTACCACAATTGCAGTTTATGTTGCTTGTATGGTTGTTTTTCTCTCCCATCTCTGTATCAAATGTAATAGTTAAGTTGCCAGTTATACTGTTTTTTCCAAGTGTATGAAAATAATTTTAATATATATTATTATAATAATTATATGATAAAAGCATTATGGTACCATATTCTTAGATTATTTTATAGTGAACTCTTAGAATGGTTTTAGGCTTGCAAATTTAAAGACAGATATCTATTTTTCCAGGATAAAGATGTCAGCTTTTTAAAGGATGTGCTTTTTCTGTCTTCTCTGAGCTCTGGATCTGTACATCTTGCATTCTAGTTGGCACCTGTCTGGAATATATTAAAGATATCTCATATACAAGGTCTAAAACAAAACTGATCTCTCCCTCATTCCCAAACCCTACCCCCAAATGTTGATCCTCTTTTTGTTTTTTATTTCAGTGAATGATTGCATTATCTTTCCCGTTGGAAAATCCAGGAAAGTGGGAGTGATCCTTAATAACTCCTCCCTGATACATCCAGTCTGTCAACAAGTTTTATTAACCTTACTTTCTGTATATCTCTTAAATCGGTCTAGTATTTCCCATTTCCACTACCAGTACCCTTTGTTACCATCATCTGGCCTGAGATTTCTACAGTAGCCTTCTTTCTGGTCTACGCTCTTCTCTTTCAGATCCTCTGTAATCCATTATCCATCCTGAAGACACAGTGATTTATTTTGAAACACATGTCTGATTGTGGCTCTTCCCTTCTCTCTCCCAGTCTTTTTATGGCTTCTCATTACTTTTAGGATCGAAACAAATTTCCTTAACCATGCTTAGACCTCCAGCCTTGTCTTCCATCACGTTCTGCCTAACTGTACATGTCACCAGGCTAGCCTTCATTAGTCCTCCGCACTTGCCTTGCTCCTTGCAGTCCACAGCTTAAGGCTCTTGCACATGCCTTTCTCCTTGCCTCGACCACTGTTTCTTTACTTGTATTTCACTTGTTGGCTTCTAGCTATCCTTCACACCTCAACTGGAGTTTTGCTTTTTAGGAAATAATCTGAATTCCTGGATGAGATAGTAAAATTATAGATCTACCACAATTGCAGTTTATGTTGCTTGTATGGTTGTTTTTCTCTCCCATCTCTGTATCAAATGTAATAGTTAAGTTGCCAGTTATACTGTTTTTTCCAAGTGTATGAAAATAATTTTAATATATATTATTATAATAATTATATGATAAAAGCATTATGGTACCATATTCTTAGATTATTTTATAGTGAACTCTTAGAATGGTTTTAGGCTTGCAAAATTATTGTAGAGATAGTGTACAGATTCCTATATACACTATGTCCAGTTTCCCCCCAGTATTAACATTACATTACTATGGCACATTTCTTGCAATTTGTGAACCAGTATTTATACGTTATTAACTGCATATGTTCATGTTGCCTCAGTTTTCTCCTAACATCCTTTTTCTATCCCAGGATTCCATCCTGGAATAAATCAAAAATGTAGTTGTCACGTGTCCTCTTAATTTTAACAGTTTCTCAGACTCCTCATTTTTGATGACAGGTTGACATTTTTGAGAATATCCGGTCAGGGTATTGTAGCTTGTCCCTCAGTTGGGATTTGTGTGATTCTTTTCGCATGATTAGTCTGGGTGATATCTTAGGGAGAAGGACCACTGAGGTCAAGTGCCTTTTTTTTTTTTTAAACCTTTATTTTGCTTTTAACTGTTACAGAGTTTTGTTGTTTACAGATATGTATGTTCCCAGATTAGTCATATGTATATCCCCCCCTTCCCACCCCTCCAAACCATCACACAGCACCCCTGAAGGATCCCCTTTTCTCACAGAGCAATGACTAGTGCTATTTTCTTCACTTATGATAGTACAGGCCTTCATGCTACTTCCTTTACGCCTCCCACCTTCTGTTCCTTCCCCACAATGTCCATATGTCCACTGTCCATGTCTGTCTTTCTGTCGCTTCACTGCGTGTGCCATCAGCACCATCTTACTAGATTCCATATATATGTGTTAATATACTGTATTTGTCCTTCTCTTTCTGACTGACTTCACTTTTGATGACACGTTCTAGATCCAGCTGCCTCATTAGGGCTGATTCTTCTGCATTTCTCTTTACAGCTGTGTAGTATTCCATTGTATATATGTACCAGAGCTTTTGGATCCATTCGTTCGTCGATGGGCATCTAGGTTGCTTCCATGTTCTAGCTATTGTATAGAGAGTTGCAATGAACATTGGGGTACAGGTGCTTCTTTCAGATTTGATTTCATCAGGGTATAAGCCTAAGAGTGGGATTGCTGGGTCATAGGGTGTTTCTGTCTTTAGTTTCTTAAGAAATCTCCAGACTATCTTCCATAGAGGCTGTATCAATTTACACTCCCACCAGCAATGCAGGAGTGTTCCCTTTTCTCCACAGCCTCTCTAGCATTTATTGTCTGTCGATTTGTGAATGACGGGCCATTCTGACGGGTGTGAGGTGATATCTCATTGTAGTTTTGATTTGCATTTCTCTAATTATTAGTGAAGTTGAGCATCGTTTCATGTGCTTTTGGGCTTTTTTTTTTTTTTTAATTTTGGCCTCTTTTATTGGTTTTTTATTAATTCATTTTCATCCATTTTTATTCTTTGGCCTGTGTGGGCCTCCCATTGCAGTGGCCTCTCTTGTGGAAGAGCACTGGCCCTGGGCACATGGTCTCCAGAGTGCTGGCTCTCAGTTGGACACACTGGTCCAGCTGCTCCGCGGCATGTGGGAGCTTTCCTAGCCAGGGTTCGAACCAGTGTCCCTTGCACTGCAAGGCAGAGTCTTTACCCACTGGACCACGAGAGAAACCCTGAGGTGCTGTTCTTATAGCAAGAGTAAATGCTGTCAGTCTGCCTTACCCCTGTTGATGTTAACCCTGATTACCTGGCTTTAGAGAGTTTTTGTTAAGTTTGTATATTGTAAAGTTACTTCTCCCCCTTTGTATATTATACTTTTTAGAAGAAAGTCATGTGAAGGGCTTCCCCTGGTGGTCCAGTGGGTAAGGACACCGCCTTGTAGTGCAAGGGGCACCAGTTAGATCCCTGGCCTGGGAAGATTCCACGTGCCGCGAAGCGGCTGGACTGATGTGTCCAATTACCGAGCCGGAGCTCTGGAGCGCATGCGCCCAGAGCCGGTGCTCTGCAACGACAGACGCCACCGCGATGGGAGGCCCACACGGGCCAAAGAACAAAGTCGAATGAAAATAGAGAAATGAAAAGATCAACAGAAGTGGCCCGCCCGCTCCCCTCCCTCCCCAAACCGACCACCGCCCAAAATAAAATAAATAAGTAAATATTTAAAAAAAAAAAAAAAAAAGAAAGTCATGTAAAATGCTCCTTAACATGTGGGGAATTATGTTCTACCTCATTTAGCAGTGGTATGTACATAAATTTTGGGGGATTCTTCTGCATGGGAGGTTTGCCTTTTCTCTTCTATTTATTCAGTCATTTATTTACATCAGTAATGATTGACTCATGGGTATTTATTTTATACTTATCATATAATCCAGTATTACTTTATATGGTAATATAGTATATAATCCAGTATTTATTAATTTTGTCATTCAAATTGTACCATCTTTGGTCTTTGGGAGCTCTTTCAATTGGTTTCTATATTCTTTTGAGATTTTTGTTGTTGTCCTGTTCTCGCATTTTTTGTTTTATTGTTTATAAGCATGTTCTTACTTTCCAGCACTACAAGATGCTCCAGGCTCACCTTGTGTGTATATGTATATATATGTTCTAGTCCTAGAGTCAACCACTTCTCCAAGGAGCACTGGTTCTCTTTATTGGAGAATGGCATTAGAAACCAAGATCTGGGCACTGGATGCTCATTGATGCTGGAGTCACTTCTAGGAACATAGACTAACTCATGTAAATACACAGATCTATAAATATCTATTTATACATAACCATATCTGTAGTATTAAGCTGTATTCTTAGATTATTTACTGTAAGCTGTTTCCCATTGAAAGAATTACCTGTGAAGTGGTTTATTTTATATGGTTTTAGGAATTAATAACAGAACTAAAGTAACTCTCCAATTCTCTTGGTTCGCTTCACTGTTAATGTTCTTTACCTTAGCTAGCTGTCTGTGAAGAATGAGGCCACAGGACACTGAATAATTTACAGTTTATTTACAACTAGTTTTCTTTTCAGGGAGTAATTTAGTTTTGAGAGTGTTATCATTTGAGTTCTCATTAGTTTCTCAGTAACACAGTCTGAATGGGGAAAAAAAGGAAAGACTTTGCCAAACTATTAATTTTGTTACTTGGTTAGAAGTTGGTGGTTATGGTGAGGGTGAGAATAATTGAGTATCTGTTATGTTGATTTTTAAATTTTCTCATTACTGCATATAACTGAGAATTAACTATATTTTGTCAAAGCTTTCTGCTTTTGAATTATCCTAGCCTGATGTGTTTATCTTAATGAGCAACCTGAACTGAAGTTATCAATATCTAAAAGGTCTAATGAGTGTCTAACAGTATAGCTTTTACCGATACAGATAGTTGTTGACATAAAGATAGCAGTGTAAGGTAAATGAGCCTTTATCTTATTTGATTATTCTACCTATGAGAGAAAATGTAATATACTTTGAACATACTGTGTGGTAAACTTGTTTTCAGTTCAGTATCATTTGCATTGGCAAGAGGGAAAAGGTAAAAAAAAAAAATTACATACTATTTTAAATTGTTTTTACTAAAACAGAAAACTAATTTTCAACTCTAAGCATGTATAGTTTTTGGATGTACTGGTCATTCTGCATTTTAACTCTAATTTTTAAAATTGTAAGCCATTCAGTTCAACTTGAAAACCATTCAGTTCAATATTGAAATTCAGTATTAATTATGAAATTAAAGCAAATCTTACCAGTTCTCTTCCTGTTTATCTATGAGCAAGAAGAGAGACACATTTCAGTAGATTCTATCTAGAGTGAAAGAAATAGAGCCAATTTTCTTTAATCAGTAACCGGTATCTGAAATCAATGATGCACTCAGTCTAGAGAATGTAAACAAGTTCAGAACAAAACAAGCCCAAGTTTTGCTACTTTTTGCCCTCAATTTTCTCTGTCTCACAAGCATTGTACTTGAGTTCCAGTCAGAACTTCATCATAATTATTTATAGTACTTCTCAAACTTTTTTTTTTATTAAAGTACTCTAGAAAGAATCATTCTTTAGATATTTCTTTTGAGGCTCAAATTTCATCATAAAAATTAAAAAGTTTCTTAGAAGGCTTATGCGTATTTTTTTCAAGTGAATTTTGTTTTAGATAACATAATAGCATACTTATTTTCATTAACAAATGTAAATTTTGGGGCTTCCCTGTTGGTCCAGTGGGTAGGGAGTCCACCTTGGAGTGCAGAGGGTGCCGGTTTGATCCCTGACCCTGGAAGATCCCATATGCCGCAGAGCGGCTGGACCGGTGTGCCCAATTACGAGCCAGCGCTCTGGAGTGCATGTGCCCAGGGACGGTGCTCTGCAGCAAGAGAGGCCACTACAATGGGAGGCCCACATAGGCTGAAGAATAAAAGATAGATGAAAAGAAATAAACAAAAAATCAAAAAAAGAGGCCAAAAAACCCCACCAAACCCTAAATTTTCATTCCAATGTGTTGTGCTTTGTTTATCCTGTTTATATCTGCTTTCCTGTGCCTGAGCATGCCATTTCAGATCCCCTGTGATATATGAGTACCTTAATTTGAAATGTTCGTGTTATAATTTCTACTCAGCTCTCATCCTTTAGTGTTATACTTCTGAATCTTTTACTCATCAGCATCATGGAGATTGTCAATGCAGTTTTTCCTTGTATCCATGGAGTCTTATGTTTCTTCTTATCTTCCAGGGTCCTGGCAAATCTGACTTCCTGCCCTTTCTTTCCTGGGTCCTGAGAAAGACCTTAAATGCGTTTAAAAGTTGTAGGATATAGAATTCTCCCTCATGAAATTCTGGTTAAAGTCTTACATAGTTTACCTCTATTAACTAAACAGACTTGATAAAATAGATCTAGAATTATTATTTAGTCAATAAATCATGTCCCACTCTTTTGCAACCCCGTGGACTATAGCCCACCAGACTCCTCTGTCCATGGGATTTCTCAGACAAGGGTATTGATGTGGGTTGCCATTTTCTCTGTCTCACAAGCATTGTACTTGAGTTCCAGTCAGAACTTCATCATAATTATTTATAGTACTTCTCAAACTTTTTTTTTTATTAAAGTACTCTAGAAAGAATCATTCTTTAGATATTTCTTTTGAGGCTCAAATTTCATCATAAAAATTAAAAAGTTTCTTAGAAGGCTTATGCGTATTTTTTTCAAGTGAATTTTGTTTTAGATAACATAATAGCATACTTATTTTCATTAACAAATGTAAATTTTGGGGCTTCCCTGTTGGTCCAGTGGGTAGGGAGTCCACCTTGGAGTGCAGAGGGTGCCGGTTTGATCCCTGACCCTGGAAGATCCCATATGCCGCAGAGCGGCTGGACCGGTGTGCCCAATTACGAGCCAGCGCTCTGGAGTGCATGTGCCCAGGGACGGTGCTCTGCAGCAAGAGAGGCCACTACAATGGGAGGCCCACATAGGCTGAAGAATAAAAGATAGATGAAAAGAAATAAACAAAAAATCAAAAAAAGAGGCCAAAAAACCCCACCAAACCCTAAATTTTCATTCCAATGTGTTGTGCTTTGTTTATCCTGTTTATATCTGCTTTCCTGTGCCTGAGCATGCCATTTCAGATCCCCTGTGATATATGAGTACCTTAATTTGAAATGTTCGTGTTATAATTTCTACTCAGCTCTCATCCTTTAGTGTTATACTTCTGAATCTTTTACTCATCAGCATCATGGAGATTGTCAATGCAGTTTTTCCTTGTATCCATGGAGTCTTATGTTTCTTCTTATCTTCCAGGGTCCTGGCAAATCTGACTTCCTGCCCTTTCTTTCCTGGGTCCTGAGAAAGACCTTAAATGCGTTTAAAAGTTGTAGGATATAGAATTCTCCCTCATGAAATTCTGGTTAAAGTCTTACATAGTTTACCTCTATTAACTAAACAGACTTGATAAAATAGATCTAGAATTATTATTTAGTCAATAAATCATGTCCCACTCTTTTGCAACCCCGTGGACTATAGCCCACCAGACTCCTCTGTCCATGGGATTTCTCAGACAAGGGTATTGATGTGGGTTGCCATTTTCTTCTCCAGAGGATCTTCCTGACCCTTCGTAGGTTCCCTGAAGCTACGTCTCCTGCACTGGGGCAGGTTCTTTACCACTGAACCACCAGGAAAGCTCAGATACAGGACAAAACTAGTCTCTTCAGTGTATAGAAAACAAAATGTGATTATGATAATAATTTTAAAACAACTCCAAACAATAGGATGAATTATGAACTTTAGGTAATATTAATTATGTAGTTTTTACAAATGCTAATTAGTAATTCTCTTTATAGGTCATGAGTTCCTACACTCACTAGTTAATACACACTTCTGACTGATTTATAGAAGTAGAGTCCCAGATATGACAGGCATTTGTGGCCTCCAGTATAAATGAGCCTGTGAAGCTTCAACTTTGATGGTAGTTTTGTAATAATGATTTAATGGCTATTTTATTTTGAAGACCACTTTTAAAAAAAATTTTGGCCTCTTTTATTGTTTATTTGTTTATTTTCATCCATCTTTATTCTTTGGCCTGTGTGGGCCTCCCATTGCAGTGGCCTCTCTCATTGCAGAGCACCGGCTCTGGGCGTACGCGCTCCAGAGCGCTGGCTTGTAATTGGACGCATCAGCCCAGCCGCTCCGCGGCATGTGGGATCTTCCCGGGCCAGGGATCAAACCAGCGCCCCCTGCACTCCAAGGCAGACTCTTTACGCACTGGATCACCAGGGAAGCCCTGAAGGCCACTTTTAAAGATAACTTTAATTTTATGTAACGATCAGAAAATCATATGTCTTAAATAGCAGATATTGCAAGCCACTTTATTTGTGTGTTTTCCCATAATCATGTTTTATTTTTTTCTTCTTGCTTTATTGAGATGTGATTGACATACAGCTGTACAGACTTAAGGTGTAAAGCATAATGATTTGATTTACATATGTCACAGAATGATTAACACTGTAAGTTTAGTGAATGTCATTAACTTTTTTTTTAATTATCTATTTATTTGGCTCCACTGAATCTTAGTTGCGGCATGTGGGATCTAGTTCTCTGACCAGGGATCGAACCCAGGCCCCCTGCATTAGAAATACAAGAGTCTTAACCATTGGATCACCAGGGAAGTCCCATGTCATTAACTAAATCTTGTCATTCCCTGTGTCAGTTATGAACAAGTGAACTTCTAAAAAATGTGAAGCTTGGAGTATTTAAATAATATGAATGAAACACAGACTTAGTACCTGTTTCTGTAATCCTCAGAGATTTGATTCCCCATTTTCCTATCTGCCAGGAGTTATGTGGCCTTTATATATACTTATCAGTTTGTTATATATTAATGATAAAGAACAGAGATAGCTAGCCGGATGAAGACATATATTGGGCAAGATCTGGAATGATTCTGAGGATGAGAACTTCTGTCCCTGTGAGTTAGGGTGTTCCATGATTCCAGGACATGGATGTGTTCACCATAGAATTTCTCCAAACCCCATAGTTCGGGGATTTTGTGGAAGCTTCCTCACCAAGCTATTATCAGTTATTAACTTTAGCTCCCCTCACCTCTGAAAGTTCCAAACTTCTAATCAGACCTTGGTCGTTCTGGTGACCAGCCCCCATTCTGAGCTGTCATTTGGTCTTTTGAGCTGGATGATAATGATTTATTTTCCTAATTGGCGCTACTGATTAACACAGGGGCACAGATGGTAACTCCTGAAATTAGCAGACAGCAAAAATGAACTGGATTAACTTTCTTCTGTCTTCTCTTCCATTCTTCACTGTTTCTGTGGATTCCTTCCTTCTTTCACTCTTCCCTCTGTGGAAGGTTTCCTCCTTCTGTCTAGGACTAATTCCTCTACCTTTGTTCAGAATTCCCTACTGTTCTTAAAAAACTTTTATTTTGATCTGATTTTATACTTGCAGAAATAGTAAAGGGACTTTCCTTATATTCCTTGCCCTACTTCCCTTAATGGTCATGGTTCTGTAAACATAGAACCATAATATAATTATCAAGAATAGGAACTTAACATTGGTATAATATTATTAACTAAACTACAGGCCTTATTAGCATTTCTCCAAATTTTCAACTAACTGTCCTTTTTCTGTTGCATAATCCTATCTAGGAATCCTATCTAGGACTTCCTGGTGGCTCAAATGGAAAAACATATGCCTGCAGTGTAGGAGACCTAGGTTCAGTCCCTGGGTCAGAAAGATCCCCTGCAGAAGGGACTGGCTACCCACTCCAGTATTCTTGTGGGAGATACCATGGGTCGAGGAGCCTGGTGTGCTACAGTCCATGGGGTCGCAGAGCCGGGCACAACAGGGTGACTGCCACGCATTGATCTAGGAACCCACACTGAATTTGATAATTTCTCCAGAGTCTCTTTCAATCTGTACGTTTCTCACACTTTCCTAGTTATTCATGACCACGACACTTTTGAAAGAAGTATCTTCTAGAATGTTCCTCAGTTTAGGTTTTCTCATAATTAGACTTGAGGTTATGCATTTTGAGGAAAAAGACCATAAAAATGATGTTATCCTCCCTGGTGCAGTGTATTAGAGAGTATACTCTTGATACGTGTTACTACTGGTGATGACTTGGTTGGCTGAGTTAGATCTGCTGAGTTTCTTCACTGTGCACTGTGAGTTTCCACATTGACTGTCTTTCTTTTTTCAGTTAAGTGCCTTGTGGGGGATACTTGTAGGTTAGGAAAATGCTGTTTCTCCTCACACTTTTCCCCTCTAATGTTAGCATCCATCACTGGGTCTTTCTAAAACACTCACTACTGTGATGTTTGCCTGGTGGGGATTTCTGGTTTCCTCTTTGTTTTCTGTGTTTATTAGTTGAAATTCTGTTGTGAGGAATTTTCACCCATTTATAATTATTTATATCAGTATGGATTTGTTAATATTTATTTTATTATATGAGTGCAAATCTAGTACCATCCTTATTTACTTTGTTGCTCAAGATGTGCCAGCATTGGCCATTAGGAACCTCCTGTAAGCTGGATCCTTTCTTCTTTCGGCAAGCCCTTGTCTTTTTTTTTTTTTTTTTTTTGTATTTTTTCTTGTTTCTGACTTCAGAAAATGTCCCAGGCTCCTGTTGTATTTTCCTTATTCCAGTCTTAGAATCATCCGCTTTTCCTTTTATTGGAGAATGGTGTTTAGAGACCAAGATCTGGGCACCAGCTGTACTCTCTGGGTACTACTCCGTCTGTGGACAAAGCTAGGAAACCAATACATACATGTATATGTGTGTGTGTCATATATATATATATATATATATATATATATATATATATATATACACATATATATATACACACACATACTAACATACACATGTATTGAAAGCGATACAGATAATTCTATAGTTCCAGTCCAATATGATAGTTTATGTAGCATTTCTCCTTTCTTTGCTTATAACTTTTTTCTCCAACAGTGAGAGACTAGGTTTTCAGTACAGATAGTCTATTCTGTTCTGTTCTGTTACACACATAAAATAATTTAAGAATTACTAACCTATACCTCTGTGAGAAATACTTTCACTAACTATATTAACAGAATTTCTATATAATTCTCTGACAAAGCCTCATGGTGTCCAGTCAGTATACTTTTTTTTCCTGCCTTTCCTTTCTCTTCCTCCCTTCTCTTCCCCATTTTTCTCTCTCCTCCCACTTTTTCCTTTGCCCCACCTTCCTATTTCCCACTTCCCTTTCCTTCCCTATTTATTTCTAATACAGCTAGTTTCATTTGTTAATGATTTTATACCATTTGAATTCCTCTCAAAATCACTTTGGCTCTAAAAGTCAGAATTATTAAAACTATATACTCGAGAAATGTCACTCACTCTTTATTCTTGATACCTTGTTCCCCTTTTCCTGGTTGTTCCCACTCCTTTCCCACTTGTTCCCTGTAGGTAACCTACCTCTTTCTTAGTTTCTGGTTTATTCTTTTATTTCTTTGGTTCCAGTGAGCAGAAACAGGTATTTTCATGTTTTTTTTTTGTTGTTCTTACATGGAGGAAGTATATCTATAGGTCCTTTTGGACTTTGCCTTTTTCCAGGATTTACCACTATGTCCTGGAAATTATTGGATTTCATAGACATCTTAAGAGATCTTTGTCTTTTTCAACAGGTGTGCAGTATTCCACTGTCTGGATGTGTCATAGTTTAGTGAGTCACTTTCCTATGTAGAGACATTTAGGCACCTTTTCCCCAATACTTTACAACTATGAAGAATGCTGCAGTGTGTATGTATTTTTGAATTGTTGCTGATGCATTCCCAGGATGTATTCCTAGAAGTAGATTGCTGGGTTTCAAGTAAGTGCATATGCAGTTTTGTCATGCATTACCAGAGTTTTCCCCAAGAATGGATGTACAGTTTGTATTCCCATCAGCAGTGTATATGAGTGCCTGTTTTCTTATATCATCAGTAACAGGGTGTTTTGTTATTAAAATTTTTGGCCTGGGGCTTCCCTGGTGGTCCAGTGGGTAAGGACACTGCCTTGCAGTGCAAGGGGCGCCGGTTCGATCCCTGGCCTGGGAAGATCCCACGTGCCGCGGAGTGGCTGGGCCCATGTGTCTAATTACCAGGCCAGAGCTCTAGAGCGCATGTGCCCAGAGCCAGCGCTCTGCAACAACAGATGCCACCGCGATGGGAGGCCCACACGGGCCAAAGAACAAAGATGGATGAAAATAGACAAATAAACGACCAATAAAAGTGGCCCACCCACCCCTCCCCCCCACCCCACCCCCAAAATAAATAAATAAATAAATCTTTAAAAAAAAATTTTTTTTTGGCCTGTTTAATAGATGAGAGATGGTACCTTGGAGTTGTTTTAACTTGCATTTCCGTAATTATGAGTGAATTTGATCATTCAATAATGAATGAGTATTGAATTCTGTCAGTAGATTTCTCATCTATGAAGAAAACTATGCTTTTCATCTTGTATTTATGAATATATTATAAATTTAAAAATTTTCTTAATTGAACAGTTTTGTGTTCCTGGAATAAGTCCGACCTGTTCATGTTGTAAAATGTTCTTAATGTAGTATTGGATTTAGTTTGCAAGAAGTAAAATTGTTTGGAGAAGGAAATGAATACCCACTTCACTATTTTTCCTGAGAAATCCTATGGACAGAGGACCTTTTGGACTTTGCCTTTTTCCAGGATTTACCACTATGTCCTGGAAATTATTGGATTTCATAGACATCTTAAGAGATCTTTGTCTTTTTCAACAGGTGTGCAGTATTCCACTGTCTGGATGTGTCATAGTTTAGTGAGTCACTTTCCTATGTAGAGACATTTAGGCACCTTTTCCCCAATACTTTACAACTATGAAGAATGCTGCAGTGTGTATGTATTTTTGAATTGTTGCTGATGCATTCCCAGGATGTATTCCTAGAAGTAGATTGCTGGGTTTCAAGTAAGTGCATATGCAGTTTTGTCATGCATTACCAGAGTTTTCCCCAAGAATGGATGTACAGTTTGTATTCCCATCAGCAGTGTATATGAGTGCCTGTTTTCTTATATCATCAGTAACAGGGTGTTTTGTTATTAAAATTTTTGGCCTGGGGCTTCCCTGGTGGTCCAGTGGGTAAGGACACTGCCTTGCAGTGCAAGGGGCGCCGGTTCGATCCCTGGCCTGGGAAGATCCCACGTGCCGCGGAGTGGCTGGGCCCATGTGTCTAATTACCAGGCCAGAGCTCTAGAGCGCATGTGCCCAGAGCCAGCGCTCTGCAACAACAGATGCCACCGCGATGGGAGGCCCACACGGGCCAAAGAACAAAGATGGATGAAAATAGACAAATAAACGACCAATAAAAGTGGCCCACCCACCCCCTCCCTCCCCACCCCCCAAAATAAATAAATAAATAAATCTTTAAAAAAAAATTTTTTTTTGGCCTGTTTAATAGATGAGAGATGGTACCTTGGAGTTGTTTTAACTTGCATTTCCGTAATTATGAGTGAATTTGATCATTCAATAATGAATGAGTATTGAATTCTGTCAGTAGATTTCTCATCTATGAAGAAAACTATGCTTTTCATCTTGTATTTATGAATATATTATAAATTTAAAAATTTTCTTAATTGAACAGTTTTGTGTTCCTGGAATAAGTCCGACCTGTTCATGTTGTAAAATGTTCTTAATGTAGTATTGGATTTAGTTTGCAAGAAGTAAAATTGTTTGGAGAAGGAAATGAATACCCACTTCACTATTTTTTCCTGAGAAATCCTATGGACAGAGGACCTTGGTGGGCTACAGTCCATGAGGTCACAAAGAGTTGGATACGACTGAGTGACCGAGCAACTGAGCATGCGCCAAAGTTGTTCCCTCTAGTGTATTTCATGAGTAAAACTTTGTTTCTGTGCATTATAATATCTAATCTGGTGTTTTGTACTTATTTGTCTGTGCAGTATGGGAGACCTAGGTTCAAGATCCCCTGCAGAAGGGATAGACTGCCTACTCCAGTATTCTTGCCTGGAGAATTTCATGGCTTGCCCATGAGGTCACAGAGTTAGACACGACTGAGCGACTTGACTTTTATTTTGAGTAGATTCAGAGTACAGTCACCCTTGGTATCTGTGGGATGTTGGTTCTATTACACTCTCAGGTAACAAGTCCCTTGTATAAAATGGCATAGTATTATAGTATTTGCATCTAAGCTGTGCACATGCTTCCACTATAAATCATCTCTAGATTACCTGTAATATGTAATATAATGTAAATGTTAGGTAAATAATTGCTGGTGTGTGGCAAATTCAAGTTTTGCTTTTTGGAACTTTCTGAAAAGGATTTTTTTTTCTAATATTTTCAGTCTTTGTTTGAACCTTAAGATATGGAGGACCAACTACTCTTATAACCTGAATTAGATTTTACTTTTCTTTTCTCTTGATGTTGTTGTTGTTATTCACCTCTGAGTAGTGTCCGACTGTTTGTGACCCCATGAATTGCAGCACACCAGGCTTCTCTGTCCTTCACTATCTCCCTGAGTTTGCTCAAACTCCGGGTCCATTGAGTCAGTGATGTCATCCAGCTGTCTCATCCTCTGTTATCCCTTTCTCTTGCACATAGCCTTTCTCAGCATTCAATAATGAATAAAAAGTATTGAATTCTGTCAGTAGATTTCTCTTTGAAGAAAACTATGCTTTTCATCTTGTATTTATGAATATATTATAAATTTCAAAATTTTCTTAATTGAACAGTTTTGTGTTCCTGGAATAAGTCCGACCTGTTCATGTTGTAAAATGTTCTTAATGTAGTATTGGATTTAGTTTGCAAGAAGTAAAATTGTTTGGAGAAGGAAATGAATACCCACTTCACTATTTTTTCCTGAGAAATCCTATGGACAGAGGACCTTGGTGGGCTACAGTCCATGAGGTCACAAAGAGTTGGATACGACTGAGTGACCGAGCAACTGAGCATGCGCCAAAGTTGTTCCCTCTAGTGTATTTCATGAGTAAAACTTTGTTTCTGTGCATTATAATATCTAATCTGGTGTTTTGTACTTATTTGTCTGTGCAGTATGGGAGACCTAGGTTCAAGATCCCCTGCAGAAGGGATAGACTGCCTACTCCAGTATTCTTGCCTGGAGAATTTCATGGCTTGCCCATGAGGTCACAGAGTTAGACACGACTGAGCGACTTGACTTTTATTTTGAGTAGATTCAGAGTACAGTCACCCTTGGTATCTGTGGGATGTTGGTTCTATTACACTCTCAGGTAACAAGTCCCTTGTATAAAATGGCATAGTATTATAGTATTTGCATCTAAGCTGTGCACATGCTTCCACTATAAATCATCTCTAGATTACCTGTAATATGTAATATAATGTAAATGTTAGGTAAATAATTGCTGGTGTGTGGCAAATTCAAGTTTTGCTTTTTGGAACTTTCTGAAAAGGATTTTTTTTTCTAATATTTTCAGTCTTTGTTTGAACCTTAAGATATGGAGGACCAACTACTCTTATAACCTGAATTAGATTTTACTTTTCTTTTCTCTTTGTTGTTGTTGTTGTTATTCACCTCTGAGTAGTGTCCGACTGTTTGTGACCCCATGAATTGCAGCACACCAGGCTTCTCTGTCCTTCACTATCTCCCTGAGTTTGCTCAAACTCCGGGTCCATTGAGTCAGTGATGTCATCCAGCTGTCTCATCCTCTGTTATCCCTTTCTCTTGCACATAGCCTTTCTCAGCATCAGGGTCTTTTCCAACAAGTTGTCATCAGGTAGCCAACATCTTGGAGATAAAGATCAGTGCTTCCAATGAATATTCTGTGTTGATTTCCTTAAGAATTGATGGGCTTGATCTCCTCGCTGTCCAAGGGACTCTCAAGAATCCCCCAGCACCACAATTTAAAAGCATCAGTTCTTCTGTCTCAGCCTTCTTTATGGTCCAACTCTCACAACTGTGCATGACTACTGGAAAAACCATAGCTTTGACTCTGTGAACCTTTGTTGGCAAAGTGATGTCCCTGGTTTTTAATATACTGTCCAGGTTTGTCATAGCTTTTCTTCCAAGGAGCGAGTGTTTTTTAATTTCATGGCTGTAGTCACTGTCTGCAATGACTTTGGAGCCCAAGAAAATAAATAAATAAATAAATAAATAAATAAATTTGTACCTTTTTTTCCTGTCTATTTGCCATGAAGTGATGAGATTGAATGTCATGATCTTAGTTTTTTGAATATTGAGTTTTAAGCCAGATTTTTTACTTTCCTCCTTTCCCTTCATCAAGAGGCTCATTAGTTCCTCTTCACTGTCTGCCATTAAAGTGGTATCATCTGCATATCTGAGATTGTTGATATTTCTCCCAGCAGTCTTGATTCTGGCTTGTGAATCATTTAGCTGAGCATTTTGCATGATGTACTCTACATATAAGTTAAATAAGCAGGGTGATAATATAGCTGAGCCTTGACATACTCTTCAAGTTTTGCTTTTTGGAACTTTCTGAAAAGGATTTTTTTTTCTAATATTTTCAGTCTTTGTTTGAACCTTAAGATATGGAGGACCAACTACTCTTATAACCTGAATTAGATTTTACTTTTCTTTTCTCTTTGTTGTTGTTGTTATTCACCTCTGAGTAGTGTCCGACTGTTTGTGACCCCATGAATTGCAGCACACCAGGCTTCTCTGTCCTTCACTATCTCCCTGAGTTTGCTCAAACTCCGGGTCCATTGAGTCAGTGATGTCATCCAGCTGTCTCATCCTCTGTTATCCCTTTCTCTTGCACATAGCCTTTCTCAGCATCAGGGTCTTTTCCAACAAGTTGTCATCAGGTAGCCAACATCTTGGAGATAAAGATCAGTGCTTCCAATGAATATTCTGTGTTGATTTCCTTAAGAATTGATGGGCTTGATCTCCTCGCTGTCCAAGGGACTCTCAAGAATCCCCCAGCACCACAATTTAAAAGCATCAGTTCTTCTGTCTCAGCCTTCTTTATGGTCCAACTCTCACAACTGTGCATGACTACTGGAAAAACCATAGCTTTGACTCTGTGAACCTTTGTTGGCAAAGTGATGTCCCTGGTTTTTAATATACTGTCCAGGTTTGTCATAGCTTTTCTTCCAAGGAGCGAGTGTTTTTTAATTTCATGGCTGTAGTCACTGTCTGCAATGACTTTGGAGCCCAAGAAAATAAATAAATAAATAAATAAATAAATAAATTTGTACCTTTTTTTCCTGTCTATTTGCCATGAAGTGATGAGATTGAATGTCATGATCTTAGTTTTTTGAATATTGAGTTTTAAGCCAGATTTTTTACTTTCCTCCTTTCCCTTCATCAAGAGGCTCATTAGTTCCTCTTCACTGTCTGCCATTAAAGTGGTATCATCTGCATATCTGAGATTGTTGATATTTCTCCCAGCAGTCTTGATTCTGGCTTGTGAATCATTTAGCTGAGCATTTTGCATGATGTACTCTACATATAAGTTAAATAAGCAGGGTGATAATATACAGCCTTGACATACTCCTTTCCCAATTTTGAACCAGTCTATTGTTCCATTTCCAGCTCTAGCTGTTGCTTCTTGTCCTGCATACAGATTTCTCAGAAGACAGGTAAGTTAGTCTGATAGTCCCATCTCTAAGAATTTTCCACAGTTTGTTGTGATCCACACAGTCAAAGGCTTTTAGCGCAGTCAATGAAACAGAAGTAGATTTTTTTTTTTTGGAATTCCCTTTCTTCTTCTATGATCCAGCGTTTGTTGGCAACTTGATCTTTGGTTCCTCTGCCTTTTCTAAATCCAACGTGTATATCTGGAAGTTCTCAGTTTATATACTGTTGAAGCCTGCCTTGAAGGATTTTGAGTATAATCTTGCTGGCATGTGAAATGAATGCAATTGTACGATAATTTGAACATTTTTTGGCATTATGTTTCTTTGGAATTGAAATGAAAACTGACCTTTTCCAGTCCTGTGGCCACTACTGAGCTTTAATTCTTCATGTGTATTTGACATTCTCTAATGTTGTTAAGTTGCAAGTAGAAATAGGCTCTTAAAGTTTTATTGAATGAAATCTGATTTTAGTGTTTGATTTTAAGAATTAGCAGTCAACATTTGTTATCATTACTAAGGATTACTGGCCAGGGTGGAACATGGCTGAGTTCTGATCTGAAACTTTGATTGGCTTCATCTTTGGATATTTTGACATTTTTGGATCTCAGTTTTTTCATCTATCAAATCAAGTGGGCCCTCTGATCTTTTAACTTGTTTCATATCTAAAATGATTTTATGAAATTACTTTTTAGTCATTGAGGTATATATTTTTACATTTTGAATAAAAACTTTTTGTGAGTTTTTGTTTTTAGAATCATTTACCTGTTATAATCAATACATACTCATATGATTGTAGATAGTTTTGTAAAACAAATTCTGACTGCAAATAAATGATTTATGTTGTGGAACATTTGTAAGAATATCAGGTAATATAGTTCTTTTAACTATATTATTTAATGTGAAACATTCTGTAAGGAGCAAAAAAAAAAAATTTAGCTGAGCATTTTGCATGATGTACTCTACATATAAGTTAAATAAGCAGGGTGATAATATACAGCCTTGACATACTCCTTTCCCAATTTTGAACCAGTCTATTGTTCCATTTCCAGCTCTAGCTGTTGCTTCTTGTCCTGCATACAGATTTCTCAGAAGACAGGTAAGTTAGTCTGATAGTCCCATCTCTAAGAATTTTCCACAGTTTGTTGTGATCCACACAGTCAAAGGCTTTTAGCGCAGTCAATGAAACAGAAGTAGATTTTTTTTTTTTGGAATTCCCTTTCTTCTTCTATGATCCAGCGTTTGTTGGCAACTTGATCTTTGGTTCCTCTGCCTTTTCTAAATCCAACGTGTATATCTGGAAGTTCTCAGTTTATATACTGTTGAAGCCTGCCTTGAAGGATTTTGAGTATAATCTTGCTGGCATGTGAAATGAATGCAATTGTACGATAATTTGAACATTTTTTGGCATTATGTTTCTTTGGAATTGAAATGAAAACTGACCTTTTCCAGTCCTGTGGCCACTACTGAGCTTTAATTCTTCATGTGTATTTGACATTCTCTAATGTTGTTAAGTTGCAAGTAGAAATAGGCTCTTAAAGTTTTATTGAATGAAATCTGATTTTAGTGTTTGATTTTAAGAATTAGCAGTCAACATTTGTTATCATTACTAAGGATTACTGGCCAGGGTGGAACATGGCTGAGTTCTGATCTGAAACTTTGATTGGCTTCATCTTTGGATATTTTGACATTTTTGGATCTCAGTTTTTTCATCTATCAAATCAAGTGGGCCCTCTGATCTTTTAACTTGTTTCATATCTAAAATGATTTTATGAAATTACTTTTTAGTCATTGAGGTATATATTTTTACATTTTGAATAAAAACTTTTTGTGAGTTTTTGTTTTTAGAATCATTTACCTGTTATAATCAATACATACTCATATGATTGTAGATAGTTTTGTAAAACAAATTCTGACTGCAAATAAATGATTTATGTTGTGGAACATTTGTAAGAATATCAGGTAATATAGTTCTTTTAACTATATTATTTAATGTGTTCTTAACACATTTTACTTTTAGGTATGTCTGACTACAGCAATGATACTTCAACTCTTGGTACATCTATACCAGACACAGAGGAAGTCAAGTCTAATTCTGAGGTGATTTGGTGATATTCATATTGTTTTTTGAAGTCAACCCATATCAATCAAATTTAGTCTGTCCAAATTGAGTTAGTTTATCTAAATAGGTGCCATTCTAAATGAACTCTTCTACACACATAGACACAGGAAAAGCCTGGGAGGAAAGAGAGCTATGTTTCATAATTGTAAGTAAGTTATCATTTGCCTTTGGGCATATGAAATTCTTCAGTACCCCTGTCCTATAAAAATAAAATAAAAGTCAGGTCAAACTGTAGTTTTAAAATTAAATATGTGGTGAAGTTTATGTTGAAGTAGTAGTGGTAATTGGTTCACGTTTGTACCATCCAGTCCTGTATTGCCTCTCTAGTTAATTATCAGAATATAAGTGTCATGTTTAAAAAAAGTACAGAGTTCTGGACTTTACTTCAGACTTAGTAAATCTGAGTCTGTAATGCTAGATACTGAGCTATGTGTAATTTTTTTTTTCTTTTTGGAAATTCTACAGGTGATTCTAACATATAGCACCTCAGAACCACTGTTCTAACTCATGAGAATACAGAGATGTTAAGGAATTAATCTTATATTGAATTCAAGTAATCAGATATTTCTTTGATCTAATCCTAGTAATTGCTTTCAAATGTATAGTGCTTAAAAATTCACAAGCCTAGACAATGTGTTAAAAAGCAGTGATATCACTTGGCTGACAAAGGTCTATACAGTTAAAGCTATAGTTTTCCCAGTAGTCCTGTATGGATGCGAGAGTTGGACCACGAAGGCTGAGCACCAAAGAATTGATGCCTTTGAGCCGTGGTGCTGGAGAAGGCTCTTGAGAGTTCCTTGGACTCTCGGAAACCCAAAAAGGGAATCAACTCTGAATATTCAGTTTGTTAAATCAACATATCTCATATTGATTGTAGATAGTTTTGTAAAACAAATTCTGACTGCAAATAAATGATTTATGTTGTGGAACATTTGTAAGAATATCAGGTAATATAGTTCTTTTAACTATATTATTTAATGTGTTCTTAACACATTTTACTTTTAGGTATGTCTGACTACAGCAATGATACTTCAACTCTTGGTACATCTATACCAGACACAGAGGAAGTCAAGTCTAATTCTGAGGTGATTTGGTGATATTCATATTGTTTTTTGAAGTCAACCCATATCAATCAAATTTAGTCTGTCCAAATTGAGTTAGTTTATCTAAATAGGTGCCATTCTAAATGAACTCTTCTACACACATAGACACAGGAAAAGCCTGGGAGGAAAGAGAGCTATGTTTCATAATTGTAAGTAAGTTATCATTTGCCTTTGGGCATATGAAATTCTTCAGTACCCCTGTCCTATAAAAATAAAATAAAAGTCAGGTCAAACTGTAGTTTTAAAATTAAATATGTGGTGAAGTTTATGTTGAAGTAGTAGTGGTAATTGGTTCACGTTTGTACCATCCAGTCCTGTATTGCCTCTCTAGTTAATTATCAGAATATAAGTGTCATGTTTAAAAAAAGTACAGAGTTCTGGACTTTACTTCAGACTTAGTAAATCTGAGTCTGTAATGCTAGATACTGAGCTATGTGTAATTTTTTTTTTCTTTTTGGAAATTCTACAGGTGATTCTAACATATAGCACCTCAGAACCACTGTTCTAACTCATGAGAATACAGAGATGTTAAGGAATTAATCTTATATTGAATTCAAGTAATCAGATATTTCTTTGATCTAATCCTAGTAATTGCTTTCAAATGTATAGTGCTTAAAAATTCACAAGCCTAGACAATGTGTTAAAAAGCAGTGATATCACTTGGCTGACAAAGGTCTATACAGTTAAAGCTATAGTTTTCCCAGTAGTCCTGTATGGATGCGAGAGTTGGACCACGAAGGCTGAGCACCAAAGAATTGATGCCTTTGAGCCGTGGTGCTGGAGAAGGCTCTTGAGAGTTCCTTGGACTCTCAAGGAGATCAAGCCAGTCAATCCTAAAGGCAATCAACTCTGAATATTCATTGGAAGGATTGATGCTGAAACTGAAGCCTCCAGTACTTTGGTTACCTGATGCAAAGAGACGACTCACTGGAAAAGACCCTGATATTAGGAAAAACAGAAGGCAGAGGACAAGGGGAAGAAAGAAGACCAGAGGATCGCATGGCATCACTAAGTCCGTGGACATAAGTTTATGCAAGCTTCAGGAGATGGTGAAGGACAGGGAGACGTGGTGTGCCACAGTCCATGGGGTTGCAGAGCCAGCCACGACTGAGTAACTGAACTAAAAGATTTATAGAATAGCACTTCCACATTGTCCCAGCTTGTCCCTTAGATACATAACCCAGTTCTGGAAGAAGAACGACCATTATTTCCCTCCTTTATTCATTGAACATATTTCAGCTTTCAGAGAGGTAGTACCTGACTTAGAGTGATGGGCAAGGCTGGAACACCGCATGGGTTCTTTTGACTCCAGCTGCAGTGTTCCTGAACCAGCTTGCTGTCTGTGTATGTAGCCGTGCTCGGCAGTGTTTAGTCATCGTGCTCAAGACACTGAGTCTGTGCAACAAGCTTTAGTGGAGGAGTTAGAGCTAGATAATTGACTCTCCGCTTAAAAGTTGAAGATGAGCTCTAGATGGAAGCATATGTATTACCTGTGAGGGATTCCGATTTCTTCTGATTTAAAATAGTTTGACTGTTTACCATTTGTTAAAGCAGTGTTATAGTTATATTTTGTTCTGAGAACCTAGGGAATTATGTGTATCATATTTTTCATAACTGATTTTTTTTATTTTTCATGATCAGATCTCTGAATCTGTCATGTTGAGAGATGATGTGCACTACAGGAAGCCCCGCCAGTGATGGGGCTCATAATAATAAATGAAACTGTTCTTTTTGTGGTTTACCACTGTGAGTTTCATCTGCTTGAATGCCACCTGGATAGATGATAAAGTAGAAATTTCCTGCTCAGTAGAGAGTTAGACCTAGATGACAGTGATCTGAAGGAATCCACTGCCAAGTAATTGTTCAAATTTGTGCGTGAATTAACATTAAAATTCATATTAGGTATTCCCTGTGTTTTTAGCCATACCCAGGGAATATTACAATTTAAAAGAAAAAGGGAAGCCAGGTATGTATGAGTGTAATTGGAACTTATACCCAAATTTAAAATCATTGTATGTATTTATTAACGTTAACCAAAGTAGGATTTAGGAATGTTTTGTGACTTTAAAATTCGCCATTTACTAGAATTCTACTAACGTGCGTGTGTGCTAGGTCACTTCAGTTGTGTCTGACTCTTTGGGACACTGGACTGTAGCTCTCCAGGATCCTTTGTCCATAGGATTCTCCAGGAAAGAATACTGGAGTGGGCTGCCATTTTCTTCTCCAGGGGACTGACCTGATTCAGGTTTTAAACCAGGGGATCATCCTGACCGAGAGATCAAACCCGTGTCTCTTAGGTCTCCTGCACTGGCAGGCGGGTTCTTTACTACCAGTGCCACCTACTAACTTAAATATTCTTTTTTCAGTATTCTTGATGAAAACATTTTAGGGCTCAGAGTTGCTTATAAAATTTTTTTTAATGTATCATAACTCATATGTATTTTTGCCGTTAACTCTTAAGTAAATGTTCTGTGCATCAACTTTTCAGTAATTCAGGCAAATTATAGCAGAACTTGGCACATGTTGGTCAGTTTGGTGAATGAATTAATTATCACTCCACTAGTAAACAATACATGGGTACTGGATTTCTTAGAAATGGAATATGATGATCTAGATGATAGTTTTCATTTTTTAAAAAGGAAAACAAAATAACAAAAACTCCAGCATTTTGAATGGAGCCAAAAACATGAATTCTGAATAAAAAGGAACTTAAGGTTCATTTAGGTTCTGTGTAGTAAATTGCCTTTGCTCATAATCACTCAACTAGTTAGTTGTAGAGCCCAGATGATTTCCTCTTAATCTAATGGTGTTTTCATTAAGTTGTCTATCTCATCAGTGACCATTAAAATGCTTTCTTCTTATTTTTTTTTAGGACATCAGTTTTTTTTTTCTTTTTCTTTTTGAATTAAAGAAGAAAACGTGCTTGGCTTACTTTGTAGTCTGTTCTAGTCTATTCTTTTTTTGTGGTGGGGGGGCGGGCCACTTGTATTGGTCTTTCATTTATCTATTTTCATCCATCTTTGTTTTGGCACGTGTGGGCCTCCCATCGCAGTGGCCTCTCTTGTTGCAGAGCACCGGCTCTGGGCGCATGCCCTCCAGAGCTCCGGCTCCGTAATTGGACACATCGGTCCAGCCACTCCGCAGCACGTGGGATCTTCCCAGGCCAGGGATCGAAACGACGCCCCTTGCACTGCAAGGTGGTGTCCTTACCCACTGGACCACCAGGGAAGCCCTATTCTAGTCTATTCTTGATTGGAGCAGATGAAGTTGGATTTTGTTTTGTATTTTTAATATTAAAACTTTATACTTTGAAATGTGTTTTAAAACCTCCCCTTCCTTATCTGTAGAAGAAATAACAGCCAAATAGGCATCACTCACTGAGAGCCTGTTAGGTGCCAGACACTGAACTGGGTTTTATGAATATATTATTTAATGCTGCAACTATCCGCTTACAGTTAAGGTTTTCTTCCTCATTTTATAGATAGGCAACAGAGACCTGGAAGTGTTAACATGGCTAATGAGGAAAGGGCTGTGAAATGAGATTAATGAGTAAATTTAAGAAACTTAATAGGGAAACATTATTTAAAGATAGAAACAAGGAAGTTAGGAAAACAAGTGTATTTTTAGCAACAACCAAAAAGGAGAAAGCAGAGTTGTTGTATTAGGTATTTGTTAATGTATCTTAGGATAATTACATGAATTCTTCTCTTCTGTCTGCCCTTTGATATAGTAACAGTAATACATATACTTATTGCTAATATCCAAGAAAAAATACAAATATTTCTATTCCTCTTAACATAAGTCACCCAGAGGCCTAAAAGTGAATTTGTTCAGATCCTGCACAGAAGCTACATGTTTATTATTAGGGAAAAATTTTAAATAATTAAGTAAAATTAGATGTAGAATAATAATGCCTCTACAGTGGTTCAGGTAAAGAATTGTGGCAGTGTACTGTCACATGTGAAGAAAATAGCTATAGTCATTGTTCTGTGAGAAAAGGGGATCCTGCAGGGGTGCTGTGTGACGGTCTGGAGGAGTGGGATGGGGGGGATATACATATGACTAATCTGGGAACATACATATCTGTAACACAACACTCTGTAAAAGTTAAAAGTAAAATAAAAGCTTAAAAAAAAAAAAAAGAACTGTGTAAAAGTTAAAAGTAAAATAAAAGTTTTTTTTTTAAAAAAAAGAAAATTAAAAAATTTTTACTTCCAAAAAAAAAAAAAAAAGAATTGTGCAGTTCAGAGAAGTACCAGCCAGGCATATCAGTGAAGGTGGCACTTAAACTGTCTCACAGTGGGGGTAGCATTTGAGCATGTGAGTGGTGATGGTCACTGCTTGGGCAAAGTCATGGAGAAAGGAAACTGAGGCATGTATGGGGAAGTCTGAGTCATTAAGCTCGATTTAATAGGGTATCAGAAGAAGCATAATTGGTTAACAGAAGATATTTCACATCATGGAAAGATTGTGAGTGTCAGGAGGAGTTGGCTCTTATGTTGTAACTATATTGGGGGCGTTAAAAATATATATCAATTATAACAGAATGTAAAGTTGTCCTTACTGCTGTAAAGTAGTGTAGGGGGCTAAAGAGTGAGAAAGAGTGCTAATGTCCATGAGTTGGTCAGGGACACCCTTTCTGGGTAAGCAAAAAACATGAATGAAATGAGGGAGGGTAATGTGAAAATCTGGGAGTAAGAACCTTCTAAAAAGAAGAAATATCAAGATCGGTATGTTTGACGAGCAGTGGGGAGGGCTCTGGCTGGAACTGGGGGTCAGTGAAAAGAAAAGAGTGGGAGAAACGCAGTAGCTAGCTGCTAAGATTTGCTTGACCCAGAAACGAGAATGACTGACAGAAGACAAGAAGCTTGGGAGATCTGAAATCCAGTAGCCAAGTAGCAGGCGGCTGAAACTAGAAGACAAATAGGTGTTGACACTAGTAGAGGAAAACATGGGTAAAGAAAAATCTGCAACATATGGAATAAAAGTGAACTAGTGAATGAACTCCCATAGACTCATCATCCAGATTCAGTCATGATTTGGACTTGACCGCATTTGTGTATCTATCCTTATATAGGATCATCTTCCTTTTAAAACCATGAAATCAATGATTTTAAATTTAAATACAGGGCTTCCCTGGTGGTCCAGTGGGTAAGGACACTGCCTTGCAGTGCAAGGGGCGCCAGTTCGATCCCTGGCCTGGGAAGATCCCACGTGCCGCAAAGCAACTGGACTGATGTGTCCAACTACCGAGCCAGCGCTCTGGAGGGGCATGTTCCCAGAGCCGGTGCTCTGCGACAAGAGAGGCCACTGCGATGGGAGGCCCACACAGGCCAAAGAACAAAGATGGAAATTAATGAATGAAAGACCAATAGAAGTTGCCAAAAAAAAAAAAAAAAGCTTAAATTTAAATACAAGATGGAAGTAAGACAAAAGAAAGAACTTGGCTGAGACAATAACATTTGTAACCTTATAGACATGAACTTGTAGTCTTATGGACATGAACTTGGACAAACTTTGGGAAATGGTGAGGGACAGGGAGGCATGCTGCAGTCCATGGAGTTGCAGAGTCTGACACAACTGGGCGACTAAACAATGACCTTATTTCAACTGTCTTGATATTGGCCTGTTTTACAGAAGTGTAGTTAGGGTACACATAGTGGCAAAGTTAGGTGAAGCTGTGCCCATGAATGCTACTGTTGATGGAACAGATCCAGGATTTGTCTTGTTGGTCTTTAGCTGAAATCAGTGTGCTATCATTACATTTTTATATCATCGTTTTAGTTTTCTAAGCAATTTAACATTTGATTCTTAGCTTATTATTCTTACTATAATCATAATATGACCTATAGGTGAACTTAAGAATCTCATTTTATAAATGGAGAATTGAAAGTTAGGGAAGTATAAGTGAATTCTGTAAAGTTTTAGAAAGGAATAGAGCCCGTCATTAAATCTGTGTCTCCTGATATCTTGGTTAGTTCTCTTAAGACGTCATGGATGGACTTCTTCACCTAATACTCTTGAACCATGTTAAATTAACTTTGCCATAAATACATTAACCAGGTTTTAAAGGTTATATTTTTACTGACACAGAAGGAAATTTCAGAGATCGTTTGAATTATGAGTTTAATAGAATTGCCTTCTCTTTTTGTAGGAAAAAAATCTAAATAATTTCATCTGACACAGAAGGCATTTGTGCTTTTTGGTTTTAGAACAAAATATAGTCTCTGTTGACATGCATAATTAGTTCACTAAGCACTATGACCTTCATTGTCTGAAGTCATAACTAGAACAATTACAGTTGAATATTTGTGACTTCTTTCTCTTTTTTTTTTACACTGCTTACTTTATTCACTGCTCTTTTGTCTAGATTTGGCTGAAATTAAGAATTTAATCTTTTAAATTAGAAGAAAATATAACTACTTGATAGCAGAACAAAATATCTACTTGAGCATTAGAAATACTTCACAGTGCTTTTAAATGATTTTTCAAATAACATTAAAAAATGGTAGATGTAAGAAACAACGGGGAAAAAATTGGAGCTTATAATTATACCACTTTTATCTGCTCAGTGGTGTATTGGGTTAAATAATAGTATTAAATATGTGTGTTTTAGAAAATGTAATGCCTTGTGTTGTTCCAGAAGTCTGATTAAGGCTAAGACAAGTTCTCTTACATCCTTTCTATAAAATTTCTTGTTTCTAATAAGCATTTTAGAAATTAGGTTTTATTGTTCATAATGTAATACATTGAAAATATCAAGAGAATTCTTTCCAGTATGCCTTCTCTTTCATTATTAAGATAGACTTTTAGTTTTTGGATTAATTTTTATTAGTGTTTCTTTCCTTAAAGTGTTTCCATCATCATAAATTTTTGTGGTTAGTCACTAATCATGTCCAGCTCTTTGCAGCCCCATGAACTGTAGTCTGCCACGCTCCTCTGTCCAGAGGATTTCCCAGGCAAGACTACTGAAGCAGGTTGCCATTTCCTTTTCTAGGAAATCTTCCTATGGAGAGATTGAAAGTTAGGGAAGTATAAGTGAATTCTGTAAAGTTTTAGAAAGGAATAGAGCCGTCATTAAATCTGTGTCTCCTGATATCTTGGTTAGTTCTCTTAAGACGTCATGGATGGACTTCTTCACCTAATACTCTTGAACCATGTTAAATTAACTTTGCCATAAATACATTAACCAGGTTTTAAAGGTTATATTTTTACTGACACAGAAGGAAATTTCAGAGATCGTTTGAATTATGAGTTTAATAGAATTGCCTTCTCTTTTTGTAGGAAAAATCTAAATAATTTCATCTGACACAGAAGGCATTTGTGCTTTTTGGTTTTAGAACAAAATATAGTCTCTGTTGACATGCATAATTAGTTCACTAAGCACTATGACCTTCATTGTCTGAAGTCATAACTAGAACAATTACAGTTGAATATTTGTGACTTCTTTCTCTTTTTTTTTTACACTGCTTACTTTATTCACTGCTCTTTTGTCTAGATTTGGCTGAAATTAAGAATTTAATCTTTTAAATTAGAAGAAAATATAACTACTTGATAGCAGAACAAAATATCTACTTGAGCATTAGAAATACTTCACAGTGCTTTTAAATGATTTTTCAAATAACATTAAAAAATGGTAGATGTAAGAAACAACGGGAAAAACTTGAAGCTTATAATTATACCACTTTTATCTGCTCAGTGGTGTATTGGGTTAAATAATAGTATTAAATATGTGTGTTTTAGAAAATGTAATGCCTTGTGTTGTTCCAGAAGTCTGATTAAGGCTAAGACAAGTTCTCTTACATCCTTTCTATAAAATTTCTTGTTTCTAATAAGCATTTTAGAAATTAGGTTTTATTGTTCATAATGTAATACATTGAAAATATCAAGAGAATTCTTTCCAGTATGCCTTCTCTTTCATTATTAAGATAGACTTTTAGTTTTTGGATTAATTTTTATTAGTGTTTCTTTCCTTAAAGTGTTTCCATCATCATAAATTTTTGTGGTTAGTCACTAATCATGTCCAGCTCTTTGCAGCCCCATGAACTGTAGTCTGCCACGCTCCTCTGTCCAGAGGATTTCCCAGGCAAGACTACTGAAGCAGGTTGCCATTTCCTTTTCTAGGAAATCTTCCTGACCCAGGAATCAAACCCATGTGTCCTGCTTAGCAGGCAGATTTACCACTGAGCTGCCTGGGAAGTATTTTCTTATTGTAGTTTTTCTGGAATGCATATGGATTTTTTATATATACTTGTATTTATCTTTGCTTTCCTATTTTTTTTTCCCACCGTGTTTGTTTATTTTGTTTTCTTTGCTTTATTCCTCAGTTGGCACCCTGCTTTGGTCTTGTTTTCTGTTTGGTGTTTTAGTTTTGTTTCTAACTGGTTGCTATCATTTTTGATTTTCTTTGCTCACTCTCTTGTACTTAGTTTTCTTTGGTCTATTTTGGTTTTGTTTGTGTGTGTGTGTGTTCCTCTGTTTTTGTTTCTATTTGGCTCATTTTGCTCTTACCGTATGTCCGGGTTTCATTTTTGTTTCTTGGTTGTTGGTGTGGGGTATTTTTTGTTCTTGTATTTTGGGGTTTCCTTTTTATGTGTTTTTTTATTTGTTTTAAACCCCTTTATTGCCATGACTGGCTTGTGGAATCTTGGTTCCCTAACCAGAAATTGGGCCTGAACATCTGGGGTGGGAGTGCTGAGTCCAGGACTCTAGACCACCAAAGAACTCCTGTCCACAGGGAATATTAATCAGTGAGAACTTCCATGAAGACCTCCACCTGAATCCCAAGACCCAACACCACCCAACTGCTTGCAGCCCCCACTGCTAGATGCCTCACCCAAACATTAAGAAAGATAAGAACATAAACCCAGTCATCAGCAGGCAAACTGCCCATAGTCACCCTAAAATATACCACCTCACAGAGCCCTGCCTATCGGGAGGAAAAACTCATCTCCTCATGAATAATCATAAATGTTGATTGTTACATGTAAAGCCTTTTACAGTGTTAATCTCAAGTTGTTTTTTCAGAACTTAAAAAGTAGTGTGAGAAAAATTGCATGATTCTCTTTCATTATTAAGATAGACTTTTAGTTTTTGGATTAATTTTTATTAGTGTTTCTTTCCTTAAAGTGTTTCCATCATCATAAATTTTTGTGGTTAGTCACTAATCATGTCCAGCTCTTTGCAGCCCCATGAACTGTAGTCTGCCACGCTCCTCTGTCCAGAGGATTTCCCAGGCAAGACTACTGAAGCAGGTTGCCATTTCCTTTTCTAGGAAATCTTCCTGACCCAGGAATCAAACCCATGTGTCCTGCTTAGCAGGCAGATTTACCACTGAGCTGCCTGGGAAGTATTTTCTTATTGTAGTTTTTCTGGAATGCATATGGATTTTTTATATATACTTGTATTTATCTTTGCTTTCCTATTTTTTTTTCCCACCGTGTTTGTTTATTTTGTTTTCTTTGCTTTATTCCTCAGTTGGCACCCTGCTTTGGTCTTGTTTTCTGTTTGGTGTTTTAGTTTTGTTTCTAACTGGTTGCTATCATTTTTGATTTTCTTTGCTCACTCTCTTGTACTTAGTTTTCTTTGGTCTATTTTGGTTTTGTTTGTGTGTGTGTGTGTTCCTCTGTTTTTGTTTCTATTTGGCTCATTTTGCTCTTACCGTATGTCCGGGTTTCATTTTTGTTTCTTGGTTGTTGGTGTGGGGTATTTTTTGTTCTTGTATTTTGGGGTTTCCTTTTTATGTGTTTTTTTATTTGTTTTAAACCCCTTTATTGCCATGACTGGCTTGTGGAATCTTGGTTCCCTAACCAGAAATTGGGCCTGAACATCTGGGGTGGGAGTGCTGAGTCCAGGACTCTAGACCACCAAAGAACTCCTGTCCACAGGGAATATTAATCAGTGAGAACTTCCATGAAGACCTCCACCTGAATCCCAAGACCCAACACCACCCAACTGCTTGCAGCCCCCACTGCTAGATGCCTCACCCAAACATTAAGAAAGATAAGAACATAAACCCAGTCATCAGCAGGCAAACTGCCCATAGTCACCCTAAAATATACCACCTCACAGAGCCCTGCCTATCGGGAGGAAAAACTCATCTCCTCATGAATAATCATAAATGTTGATTGTTACATGTAAAGCCTTTTACAGTGTTAATCTCAAGTTGTTTTTTCAGAACTTAAAAAGTAGTGTGAGAAAAAATTGCATGAGCTTTTTTCTTTCAGATTTGGTCTTCAGCAGATACAGAAAAGACTATAGACTGTGAGTTGAATTTATAGAGAGAAGAGTGTGCGCCACAAAGGTGCAGTTGAAGTGAGTGCACAATCAGCTGGTCAGTAGGGCTCAGACTCTCAGCCGTATTATGACTATTGTAGTTCACCAAAGGGGTTCACCGAAGGAGGGCATGGGAAAGTTATTCTCCCCCAGTGCAGTTGGTCTTATGCTATGAAATGGGTTACATTTGTTACATTTTTTAAAACTTTTATTTACATTTTTTTAAGTTAAAGTATAGTTGATTTATAATGTTGTATACAGAAAAGTGATTCAATTATATATTCACACACATTGTTTTTCATATTTTTTTCCATTATGCTTTATTACAACATATTAAATACACTTCCCTGTCCAGTAGGACTTTGTTGTTTATTTTATATATAATAGTTTGTATCTGCTAACCACCAACTCTTAATTTATCTCCCCCCCCCCCCGCCTTCCCCCTTTTGGGAACCATAAATTTGTTTTCTATGTCTGAGAGTGTTTGTTTTTTTTTTTTTGTAAATCTGTTCATTTGTGTCATATTTTAGATACCATATGTAAGTGATATGGTAGTCGTTTTTCTCTAATTTACTTCTCTCAGTATGACAGTCTCTAGGTCCAGCATGTTGCTGTACCCTTTATTGCCATGACTGGCTTGTGGAATCTTGGTTCCCTAACCAGAAATTGGGCCTGAACATCTGGGGTGGGAGTGCTGAGTCCAGGACTCTAGACCACCAAAGAACTCCTGTCCACAGGGAATATTAATCAGTGAGAACTTCCATGAAGACCTCCACCTGAATCCCAAGACCCAACACCACCCAACTGCTTGCAGCCCCACTGCTAGATGCCTCACCCAAACATTAAGAAAGATAAGAACATAAACCCAGTCATCAGCAGGCAAACTGCCCATAGTCACCCTAAAATATACCACCTCACAGAGCCCTGCCTATCGGGAGGAAAAACTCATCTCCTCATGAATAATCATAAATGTTGATTGTTACATGTAAAGCCTTTTACAGTGTTAATCTCAAGTTGTTTTTTCAGAACTTAAAAAGTAGTGTGAGAAAAAATTGCATGAGCTTTTTTCTTTCAGATTTGGTCTTCAGCAGATACAGAAAAGACTATAGACTGTGAGTTGAATTTATAGAGAGAAGAGTGTGCGCCACAAAGGTGCAGTTGAAGTGAGTGCACAATCAGCTGGTCAGTAGGGCTCAGACTCTCAGCCGTATTATGACTATTGTAGTTCACCAAAGGGGTTCACCGAAGGAGGGCATGGGAAAGTTATTCTCCCCCAGTGCAGTTGGTCTTATGCTATGAAATGGGTTACATTTGTTACATTTTTTTTAAAACTTTTATTTACATTTTTTTAAGTTAAAGTATAGTTGATTTATAATGTTGTATACAGAAAAGTGATTCAATTATATATTCACACACATTGTTTTTCATATTTTTTTCCATTATGCTTTATTACAACATATTAAATACACTTCCCTGTCCAGTAGGACTTTGTTGTTTATTTTATATATAATAGTTTGTATCTGCTAACCACCAACTCTTAATTTATCTCCCCCCCCACCCGCCTTCCCCTTTGGTAACCATAAATTTGTTTTCTATGTCTGAGAGTGTTTGTTTTTTTTTTTTTGTAAATCTGTTCATTTGTGTCATATTTTAGATACCATATGTAAGTGATATGGTAGTCGTTTTTCTCTAATTTACTTCTCTCAGTATGACAGTCTCTAGGTCCAGCATGTTGCTGTAAATGGCATTATTTCATTCTTTTTTTTATGGTTGAGTAGTGTCCTATTGTGTGTATGTCATAGTCAAAGATGTACACACACACATACACATCTTCATCCATTAATCTGTCAATGGATGTTTAGGTTGCTTCCATGTCTTGGCTATTATGTGCTGCTATGAACATTGGAATGCGTGTATTTCTTTGAATTGCAGTTATCTCCAGATATCTGCCCATGAATGGGGTTGCTGATCATATGGCAGTTCTGTTTCTAGTTTTTTAAGGAATCTCCATACTGTTTTCCTTAGTGGCTACACCACCAACAGCGTAGGAGAGTTTTCTCTTCTTCACACCCTCTCCAGCATTTGTTGTTTGTAGACTTTTTGGTGATGGCCATTCTGGCAATACTTAGCATCTTTTCAGGTCCCTATTAGCCATCTATATGTCTTCTTTGGAGAAATGTCTACTTAGGTGTTCTCCCCATTTTTTGATTCAGTTGTTTTTCTTTTTTCGTTATTGAGTTGCATGAGCTGTTTTTGTAGTTTGGAAATTGAGCCCTTATCAGTAGTATCATTTGCTGGTATTTTTTCCCAGTGTGTAGGTTGTCTTTTTCTTTTGTTTATGGTTTCCTTTGCTGTGCAAAACCTTATGTTTGATTAAGTCTTATTTGTTTATTTATTAATTCTTTTGCCTTGGGAGACAGACCTTAAAAACCATTGATACAATTTATGGTGGAGAATGTTTTGCCTATGTTCTCTTCTAGGAGTCTCATGATGTCATGTCTTATATATAAGCCCTTAAGCCAGGGGTCCCCAACTTCAGGCTGCAGACTGGTACCTCTTGTCAAATCAGCAGTGTATTAAATTAGAAATAAAGTGCACAATAAATGTAATACACTTGAATCATCCCCACACCATCCCCCTCATCCCTGGTCCATGGAAAAATTGTTTTCCATGAAATCAGTCCCTGGTGCCAGAAAGGTTGAGGACCACTGCTTTAAACCATTTTGAGTTTGTGTATGGTGTGATGTTCAGACTTCATGGGCCTACATGAGGCTGTCCATCTTTCCCAGTACCACTTGCTGAAGAGACTGTCTTTTGCCCATTGTGTATGTTTGCCTCCTTTGTTAAAGATTAATTGACTGTAGGTGTGTGGATTTATTTCTGAGCTCTTTATTCTGTTCCAGTCATCTATATATCTGTTTTTTTTTTTGCTTTCCCTAATACCACACTGTTGTGATTACTGTGACTTTGTAGTACTGTCTGAAGTCTGGGAGGGTTATCCCTCCAGCTTCGTTCCTTTTCCTCAGGATTGCTCTGGCAATTCTGGTTCTATATAATTTTAGGATTATTTGTTCTACTTCTGTGAAAAATGTCATGGGTCATTTGATCAAGTCTGTATTAAAATCAGTTCTGCTATTGTAAGAAGCAGTTTATAGCATCAGACTATTTACAGAATTCTTCATCTTTGACTACGACATACTTGCCTATGAAAGTGTTAGTCACTCAGTTGTATCCAATTCTTTGAGACCTCAAGGACTGTAGCTTGCCAGTCTCCTTTCTCCATGAAATTTTCCAAGCAAGAATACCAGAGTGGTTTGCCTCCTCCAGGGGATCTTCTCCCACCAAGGGATTAAACCCGGGTCGTCTGCACTGCAGGCCAATTCCTCACCGTCTGAGCCACCGGGTGCAATACTATCCTGTACATTGTAGGGCCTCTGGCAACATTCCTGCCCTGTGTCTTCAAGAGGCCAGGAGTGAAGCATCCCCAGCCGTGACAGAAATGTCTCTAGACGTTGTTTGGGGGTGTGGGTACTAAAATTGACCCAGTTACTAACCAGGAGTTATCGGGATCAATAATAACACGCATATTATCTGGCATGCAATAACAGGCTTAGTTCATATCCTGAAGATCCTATTCCCAGATGTCCTAGTTTAATTATGCAGCTCCCACAGCTAAGAGTAGGAAGTTCCTGGATACAGCTGTCTCTGGGGCTCTGGTATTAGCAAAGTAGCACTAATGATAAAATTGGAGGCAAAAGTGCAGGCACATTGAATCATTTCATCCCACACCATCCCCCTCATCCCTGGTCCATGGAAAAATTGTTTTCCATGAAATCAGTCCCTGGTGCCAGAAAGGTTGAGGACCACTGCTTTAAACCATTTTGAGTTTGTGTATGGTGTGATGTTCAGACTTCATGGGCCTACATGAGGCTGTCCATCTTTCCCAGTACCACTTGCTGAAGAGACTGTCTTTTGCCCATTGTGTATGTTTGCCTCCTTTGTTAAAGATTAATTGACTGTAGGTGTGTGGATTTATTTCTGAGCTCTTTATTCTGTTCCAGTCATCTATATATCTGTTTTTTTTTTTGCTTTCCCTAATACCACACTGTTGTGATTACTGTGACTTTGTAGTACTGTCTGAAGTCTGGGAGGGTTATCCCTCCAGCTTCGTTCCTTTTCCTCAGGATTGCTCTGGCAATTCTGGTTCTATATAATTTTAGGATTATTTGTTCTACTTCTGTGAAAAATGTCATGGGTCATTTGATCAAGTCTGTATTAAAATCAGTTCTGCTATTGTAAGAAGCAGTTTATAGCATCAGACTATTTACAGAATTCTTCATCTTTGACTACGACATACTTGCCTATGAAAGTGTTAGTCACTCAGTTGTATCCAATTCTTTGAGACCTCAAGGACTGTAGCTTGCCAGTCTCCTTTCTCCATGAAATTTTCCAAGCAAGAATACCAGAGTGGTTTGCCTCCTCCAGGGGATCTTCTCCCACCAAGGGATTAAACCCGGGTCGTCTGCACTGCAGGCCAATTCCTCACCGTCTGAGCCACCGGGTGCAATACTATCCTGTACATTGTAGGGCCTCTGGCAACATTCCTGCCCTGTGTCTTCAAGAGGCCAGGAGTGAAGCATCCCCAGCCGTGACAGAAATGTCTCTAGACGTTGTTTGGGGGTGTGGGTACTAAAATTGACCCAGTTACTAACCAGGAGTTATCGGGATCAATAACACGCATATTATCTGGCATGCAATAACAGGCTTAGTTCATATCCTGAAGATCCTATTCCCAGATGTCCTAGTTTAATTATGCAGCTCCCACAGCTAAGAGTAGGAAGTTCCTGGATACAGCTGTCTCTGGGGCTCTGGTATTAGCAAAAAGTAGCACTAATGATAAAATTGGAGGCGGATGCTGCAGTCTTGACATGTTGAAAGCGAAGGGTCAGATAAAGACAGGGGCTGCTCTAACTGTGTAGGATGATATGGAAACAGAAGAAGCAACAGTACAAGTAGTCAGCACCAAGAAAGCAGTACGTTTGACTCTGAAAGCACATATACTGGTTGGCATGACCCATGGATGTGTTTCAGTCTCCTTTGAGAAGCAGTATAATGTTGAGGTTAAAAATAAGGTCTCTGAACCCAGTGTGGCAGATTTGAAGCCCATATCATCACTTGCTAGCTGCATGTCATTAAGTGAATTTCTTAATCTGTTCCCTTGCTTATAAAACAGGAGTAATAATGGTACCTAAGTTGGAGAGTTGTTGTGGGGGTTGAATGAGATAACGCACATAGAGCAATAAGAATTAAATGGGCTTCCCTTGTGGCTCACACAGTAAAGAATCTGCCTGCAGTGCAGGAGACCTGGGTTCAATCCCTCGGTCAGTAAGATTCCCTGGAGAAGGGGATGGCTACCCACTCCAGTATTCTTGCCTGGGAAATTCCATGAACAGTGGAGCCTGGAGGGCTACCATCCATATCACAGAGAGTCAGACATGACTGAGCAATTAATACTAATTACCTCACAGGGCACTTGTAAGAGTTAAATGAAATATTTCATGTAAGATGCCTATCGTGAGCACAGAACCTGGCATGTTATTGACAGAAGGCAGTTAATAAAGGTCAACATTTAGATGGGCATATGAGATTAGGGAACCATGAAGCTATCAAACAGGTTTTATAGGTAACTCATTCACTAACATTCTGAAAAATTTTTAGAACATTCCATAGTTATCACTTGATACACAAAAGCACTGTCAAAGATATAAGACTTTTTTCCATTTATCCATTTCTTGTAGGTCGGCTACCAGTGTCATAAACTGCAAGTAGATGAAAACAACTCCAGAACATTTACAGAGAAAAGACATTTACTAAGAGGATCTGAGTTAGCTTACAAGAAGGTTGGAAAACCAGAATCCAGGCTCCACATTTGGAACTATGCCCCAAATTAAGGTTCAGCATGGTTTCTGTGGGCACTGTGACTGCCATGGCTTACCCCGGGCCTAGCAGCCTGCACCGCTAGGACTCTGGTTCCAGGCTCTGGTAACTGGGTGTGACCCGGTGCTATGGCAGTGTGGGCTCACTGCAGTTGGTTCAGCCCCTCCCCGTGAGCTCCTCCCTTGTTTCTCTTTCTTCTTCTTTTTTTTTTTTTCCTTCAAATTTTGGCCTCTTACTGGTCCTTCATTTTATTTGTTTTCATCCATCTTTGTTCTTTGGCCTGTGTAGGCCTCCCATTGCAGTGCCCTCTCTTGCAGCAGAACACCGGCTCTGGGTGCATGCGCTACAGAGCGCTGGCTCGTAATTGGACATGCCAGTCCAGCCGCTTCGTGGCACGTGGGATCTTCCCGGGCCAGGGGTTGAACCAGTGCCCATTGCACTGCAAGGTGGACTTTTTACCCACTGAACCACCAGGGAAGCCCCCTCTTTCTTCTTACCACTAGTTTCTGATGTGAGGTCTGGGACAACTAAGGTAGGTGCTAATAACATTTTACTGATGAAGAAAGAGGATTTTAGGAACTTTGTAACTTTTAGGAAGTTTACGTAGTATGTGGAAGGGGTAGGGATTGAACTCAAGTAATCTGGCTGCAGATAATTGGCTTTATTGTCAGGTATTTTGAGCTTTTACGTAGTAAGAAGCAGGCTCTGCCTTTCCACAGCATTATGTGGAGGCTTTTCCCTGCCTTGGAAGGGACTGTGACTAGGCAGCCAGAAGAATGAGGTACAGACACAATACTTGGCTGAAGTCTGACCGGACAAACCAGTCATTGCCTGCATAGCTGTTTTAAAAGATCTAAGATGAGGGACACTGGGTCTCAGGAACAGAGGGGATTCTCTCTGAGGGAACTAATGGTTCCCTAGGTATTCTTGAGAAGAAAATGCTTGTGAGATTTCAAACTCTGGATCAAATATGGAATATGTGTCTATAAATAACACTTAAGATTCTACAGTAATTTATAGTGAGAGTGTTATCTGGATCAAAAAATATTTTGTGAGAAGAGGATCTGAGTTAGCTTACAAGAAGGTTGGAAAACCAGAATCCAGGCTCCACATTTGGAACTATGCCCCAAATTAAGGTTCAGCATGGTTTCTGTGGGCACTGTGACTGCCATGGCTTACCCCGGGCCTAGCAGCCTGCACCGCTAGGACTCTGGTTCCAGGCTCTGGTAACTGGGTGTGACCCGGTGCTATGGCAGTGTGGGCTCACTGCAGTTGGTTCAGCCCCTCCCCGTGAGCTCCTCCCTTGTTTCTCTTTCTTCTTCTTTTTTTTTTTTTCCTTCAAATTTTGGCCTCTTACTGGTCCTTCATTTTATTTGTTTTCATCCATCTTTGTTCTTTGGCCTGTGTAGGCCTCCCATTGCAGTGCCCTCTCTTGCAGCAGAACACCGGCTCTGGGTGCATGCGCTACAGAGCGCTGGCTCGTAATTGGACATGCCAGTCCAGCCGCTTCGTGGCACGTGGGATCTTCCCGGGCCAGGGGTTGAACCAGTGCCCATTGCACTGCAAGGTGGACTTTTTACCCACTGAACCACCAGGGAAGCCCCCTCTTTCTTCTTACCACTAGTTTCTGATGTGAGGTCTGGGACAACTAAGGTAGGTGCTAATAACATTTTACTGATGAAGAAAGAGGATTTTAGGAACTTTGTAACTTTTAGGAAGTTTACGTAGTATGTGGAAGGGGTAGGGATTGAACTCAAGTAATCTGGCTGCAGATAATTGGCTTTATTGTCAGGTATTTTGAGCTTTTACGTAGTAAGAAGCAGGCTCTGCCTTTCCACAGCATTATGTGGAGGCTTTTCCCTGCCTTGGAAGGGACTGTGACTAGGCAGCCAGAAGAATGAGGTACAGACACAATACTTGGCTGAAGTCTGACCGGACAAACCAGTCATTGCCTGCATAGCTGTTTTAAAAGATCTAAGATGAGGGACACTGGGTCTCAGGAACAGAGGGGATTCTCTCTGAGGGAACTAATGGTTCCCTAGGTATTCTTTTAGAAGAAAATGCTTGTGAGATTTCAAACTCTGGATCAAATATGGAATATGTGTCTATAAATAACACTTAAGATTCTACAGTAATTTTTATAGTGAGAGTGTTATTGACCTAGTTTATTTTTGTCATAAAGATCTATTTTGGAAAATTGAGAAACTATTTGCTGCTGGGTTGTAGAGCTGCATGTTAGTCCTTCCTTGTAGGTGGGGACCATGTTGAGGGCCATACACTGGCCCCACTAGACAGGTGGGGTCTCCGTTGGGGTGGATTTTGGGCTTTGAGGAAAAGCAGATCCTCCGCCATTAGAGATGGTGGAATGGAATTTCACCCTTTAAAAAAACTGAGTTTTATTGGGGTAGATTTTGCATATGATAAAATGCATTCAGTTAAAATGTACAGTTTGTTGAGTTTTGACAGATGTTTAAACTTGGAAAACCATAACCACAGTCAAGATACAGATAAAGTTTTTGTGCCCCTTTGCAGTCAGTCCTCGCCTGTCTACCCCTCTCCTCAGGCAAGAACTCATCTGTCGTGATAAATTAGTTTTATGTGCTCTGTATGTGTGTGTGTGTCAGTTGTTCAGTCGGGTCTGACTCTGCGACCCCATGGACTGTAGCCCTCCAGGCTCCTTTGTCCATGGGATTTTCCAGGCAAGAATACTGGGGTGGGTTGGGGATCTTCCCAACCCCGAGGTTGAACCCATGTCTCTTACATCTCCTGTGTTGGCAGGTGGATTCTTTACCACTCCACCACCTGGGAAACCCTTCTTCGTCTACAGAAATGAAAATTTTGTGTTCTAGAGTTCTATATAAATGGAATCATATACTGGGGTTTTTTTTTTTGTCAGCATACTATTATGAGGTTTATCAACAGTTATTGTGTACATCAATAATTCACTCCTTTTTGGTTATTGAAAGATTATGTGGAGGCTTTTCCCTGCCTTGGAAGGGACTGTGACTAGGCAGCCAGAAGAATGAGGTACAGACACAATACTTGGCTGAAGTCTGACCGGACAAACCAGTCATTGCCTGCATAGCTGTTTTAAAAGATCTAAGATGAGGGACACTGGGTCTCAGGAACAGAGGGGATTCTCTCTGAGGGAACTAATGGTTCCCTAGGTATTCTTTTAGAAGAAAATGCTTGTGAGATTTCAAACTCTGGATCAAATATGGAATATGTGTCTATAAATAACACTTAAGATTCTACAGTAATTTTTATAGTGAGAGTGTTATTGACCTAGTTTATTTTTGTCATAAAGATCTATTTTGGAAAATTGAGAAACTATTTGCTGCTGGGTTGTAGAGCTGCATGTTAGTCCTTCCTTGTAGGTGGGGACCATGTTGAGGGCCATACACTGGCCCCACTAGACAGGTGGGGTCTCCGTTGGGGTGGATTTTGGGCTTTGAGGAAAAGCAGATCCTCCGCCATTAGAGATGGTGGAATGGAATTTCACCCTTTAAAAAAACTGAGTTTTATTGGGGTAGATTTTGCATATGATAAAATGCATTCAGTTAAAATGTACAGTTTGTTGAGTTTTGACAGATGTTTAAACTTGGAAAACCATAACCACAGTCAAGATACAGATAAAGTTTTTGTGCCCCTTTGCAGTCAGTCCTCGCCTGTCTACCCCTCTCCTCAGGCAAGAACTCATCTGTCGTGATAAATTAGTTTTATGTGCTCTGTATGTGTGTGTGTGTCAGTTGTTCAGTCGGGTCTGACTCTGCGACCCCATGGACTGTAGCCCTCCAGGCTCCTTTGTCCATGGGATTTTCCAGGCAAGAATACTGGGGTGGGTTGGGGATCTTCCCAACCCCGAGGTTGAACCCATGTCTCTTACATCTCCTGTGTTGGCAGGTGGATTCTTTACCACTCCACCACCTGGGAAACCCTTCTTCGTCTACAGAAATGAAAATTTTGTGTTCTAGAGTTCTATATAAATGGAATCATATACTGTATATTCTTTTTGTGTCTGGAGTTTTGGTTTGGTCAGCATACTATTATGAGGTTTATCAACAGTTATTGTGTACATCAATAATTCACTCCTTTTTATTGCTGAGGAATATTCCATTGTATGTATATACTATAATCCATTTATTCATTTAACCTATTGATGGACATTTTTTTCTTCTAGTTTTGGGCTCTTACGAATAAGGCTGCTATGAATATACCTATGCAAGTCTCTTCAGGACATTTGTTTGTATTTTTCTGGTGAATGCTTAGCTGTAGAATGACTGAGTCCGATGTTTGCTTTCATAAGAAATTGCTAAGTGAAGTAGTTTTTTACTTTTCCTCCATCAGTGTATGCAAGTTCCAGGTACTCTTTACCAATACTTGGTATTGTCAGTCATTCTGAACTTTAGCCATTGGGTATATGCTTGTGTCTTCTTGTGGCTTTAAATTGCATTTCTTTAATGATCAGTGATGTTGAACATCTCATACACTTACTTGCCATTTATTTGTTTTCTTTAGTGAAGTGTCAAAGTTTTGGCTATATTTTATTTGAATTGTTTGTCTTATTAATGAATTTTAAGACTTATTTATATATTTTAAGTGGGACTTTCCTGATGGCTCAGTGCTAAATAATCCACTTGTCAGTGCAGGAGACTCAGATTCAATGCCTGGGTCAGGAAGATAGCCTGGAGAAGGAAATGGCAACTCACTCCAGTATTCTTGCCTGGGAGATCCCATGGACAGAGGAACCTGGCAGACTGCAGTGCATGGGGTCACTTTGAGTCGCACACAACCGAGCAACTAAGCAGCAGTTTATTTTGAATGCTAGTCATTTGTCAGATACGTATCTTACATCTATTTTGTGAGAAAGTTTTCTCACAGAATAGATATAAGATAGGTCATTTTGTGCTTTCATTTTTTTTTTCCCTTTGGCCACTTCTATTGGTCTTTCATTTGTTTTCATCCATCTTTGTTCTTTGGCCTGTGTGGGCCTCCCATTGCAGTGACCTCTCAGAGCACTGGCCCTGGGAGCATGCGCTCCAGAGCTCCGGCTCAGTAGTTGGACACGTCAGTGCAGCCACTCCGTGGCACGTGGGTCTTCCCAGGCCAGGGATTGATCCGGCACCCCTTGCAGTGCAAGGCAGTGTCCTTACCCACTGGACCACCAGGGAAGCCTATTTTCATTTTTAATGGTATCTTTTGAAAAGAAGTTCTTAATTTTGATGAGTCCAAATTATCAGTGTTTTTTCTTCTAGTTTTGGGCTCTTACGAATAAGGCTGCTATGAATATACCTATGCAAGTCTCTTCAGGACATTTGTTTGTATTTTTCTGGTGAATGCTTAGCTGTAGAATGACTGAGTCCGATGTTTGCTTTCATAAGAAATTGCTAAGTGAAGTAGTTTTTTACTTTTCCTCCATCAGTGTATGCAAGTTCCAGGTACTCTTTACCAATACTTGGTATTGTCAGTCATTCTGAACTTTAGCCATTGGGTATATGCTTGTGTCTTCTTGTGGCTTTAAATTGCATTTCTTTAATGATCAGTGATGTTGAACATCTCATACACTTACTTGCCATTTATTTGTTTTCTTTAGTGAAGTGTCAAAGTTTTGGCTATATTTTATTTGAATTGTTTGTCTTATTAATGAATTTTAAGACTTATTTATATATTTTAAGTGGGACTTTCCTGATGGCTCAGTGCTAAATAATCCACTTGTCAGTGCAGGAGACTCAGATTCAATGCCTGGGTCAGGAAGATAGCCTGGAGAAGGAAATGGCAACTCACTCCAGTATTCTTGCCTGGGAGATCCCATGGACAGAGGAACCTGGCAGACTGCAGTGCATGGGGTCACTTTGAGTCGCACACAACCGAGCAACTAAGCAGCAGTTTATTTTGAATGCTAGTCATTTGTCAGATACGTATCTTACATCTATTTTGTGAGAAAGTTTTCTCACAGAATAGATATAAGATAGGTATTTTTGTGTTTTCATTTTTTTTTTCCCTTTGGCCACTTCTATTGGTCTTTCATTTGTTTTCATCCATCTTTGTTCTTTGGCCTGTGTGGGCCTCCCATTGCAGTGACCTCTCAGAGCACTGGCCCTGGGAGCATGCGCTCCAGAGCTCCGGCTCAGTAGTTGGACACGTCAGTGCAGCCACTCCGTGGCACGTGGGTCTTCCCAGGCCAGGGATTGATCCGGCACCCCTTGCAGTGCAAGGCAGTGTCCTTACCCACTGGACCACCAGGGAAGCCTATTTTCATTTTTTTAATGGTATCTTTTGAAAAGAAGTTCTTAATTTTGATGGAGTCCAAATTATCAGTGTTTCTCTTATTGTTAATGTATTCTGTTTCCTAAGAAAATATTTGCCTACCCAAAGGTCATAGTGAAGTCTACTAATAAACCCGTCAAAGGCATTCTTCGTTTCTGTTATTAAGTGGTTTTTATCTTTAGCATTTCTTTTTGGTTCTTAGGATTTCTGCATCTCTGTTCGGTTGCCCATCTGTTCATGCATGCTGTTTACCTTATGCGTTACAGCCATCCGAGCCACCAGGGAGGCTCATATTAATCATGATTGTTTTAAATTCCAACATCTGTGCCATTTCTGATTCTGATGCTTTGTGACTTCAGATTGTGTTTTTTGCCTTTTATAGGCATTTTTATTTGATAGTCAAACCTGATGTGTCAGGTAAAAGGACCTGCTGTAAATGTGGGCATAAAGTGTAAGAAGAGGGAAGCATTATATGTCCTATGATTAGGCCACTGTCTTTTAGTGAGCCTGTGCCTCTGGATTGTGAACTTTACAAGTGTTTCTCAGTTTTTTTCCTCCTCCCCCTAGGTGGGACATGATAGCTAGCATGTGCTGCGTTTGGTTGTTTCCCTTCTCGGCTCTGTTAGGTGCTGGTTATACCCAAGCAGACTAGGTTCTGTTTTCTCCTGAGGGTAGGTCTTGTTAAGAACAGAGTACCTGGGGACTTCCCTGGTGGTGCCGTGGGTAAAAATTTGCCTGCCAGTGCATGAGACATGGGCTCGATACCTGGTCTGGGATGATTCCACCTGCTGCCAAGCAACTAAGCTGTGCGCGCCACAACTACTGAAGCCTACATGCTCTGGAGCCTGTGCTCCATAGCAAGAGAAGCCACTGCAGTGAGAAGCCCACACATCACAATGCAGAGTAGCCCTTGCTCTCTGCAACTAGAGAAAGCCCTTATACAGCAACAAAGACCCAGCACAGCCAAAAATAAGTATACAGTGCTCATTGTGTTTCACAGTGGTTCCAGTTCTCTACCACTTGCTGAAAGGATGAGTTTTTCTTCAGTATTTACTGGGGTCGCCTGGTTCAGCTCTTGAAGGCAAAATTAAATATTTTGGGGCCCTGCTTATGACTGGGTCCCCCTGGAGTCTTTAACTCAAAACATTATCCTTGCTGAGCCTCTAGGACCTTGTCACTTACAGTTCAAGTTTTCCTACCACAGCACTGGTTTCCACTGGTTTTTGTTCTAGTAAGTCATGACTTCCTGCAGTTGCCTCTCTCTCAGTTTTGGGAGTACCAGTGTGCCCTGTGTCCTCCCCTCTTACGAATCCAAGAAGAGTTGTTGATTTTTCAGTGTGTTAACTTGTTGAAATGAAATGGTGACTCCCAAGCTCCTGAAACTTGCAGAAATGAAACCAGAAGTTAAGGTCATGACTCAGTACTTCTCTACCCCAAGGCAGTGTTCTGCCATCCCTCATCATGCCTTACTGGTTTTCTTTTCAAATCGAATTATATAGTATATACTCTTTGGATCTGGCTTCAATGGCTCAACATGGTATGTGAGAATGTTTTCTACTTTTAATAGCAGTAGTTCTATTCTGTTGCTATGTAGTGTATGATTCTATGATTATATTCCATTGTGTGATTATATTGCTCCATTGTAAGATTATACAACAGTTTCTTTATCTGTTCTGCTGTTGATGAACATTGGGTTGTTTCAAGTTTTAAGCTATTATGGGTAAAACTGCTATGAATATTCTTAGACTTGTTTTATGATGTGCATGTGCGCTATATTTCATAGGTGTGTTTCCTAGGAATGGAACTGCTGGGTCATAGGATAGGCACATGTTTAATAGTACTGCCAAAAGGTTTTTGAAAGTGGTTTTACCATTTTTACTTGGATCAGCAATGTATAAGATCCACATACTTGCTAACACTTGATTTTGTCAGTCTTTGTAAATTTGGCCATTCTGATGAGTTTATAGTGGTATCGGATTTTGGTTTTAATCTGCATGACAAGCAGAACAGTGTGACAGGGCTTTCCTGGTTTCTCAGATGATAAAGAGTCCACCTGCAGTTTAGGAGACCCAAGTTTGATCTCTGAGTTGGGAAGATCTCCTGGAGGGGGGAATGGTTAACCCACTCTAGTATTCTTGCCCAGAGAATTCCATGGACAGGGAACCCGGTAGGAACTCACAAAGTTTGATTTTTTGGGTTTTGTTCCCCTAGTAACTCAAAACATTATCCTTGCTGAGCCATTGTCACTTACAGTTCAAGTTTTCCTACCACAGCACTGGTTTCCACTGGTTTTTGTTCTAGTAAGTCATGACTTCCTGCAGTTGCCTCTCTCTCAGTTTTGGGAGTACCAGTGTGCCCTGTGTCCTCCCCTCTTACGAATCCAAGAAGAGTTGTTGATTTTTCAGTGTGTTAACTTGTTGAAATGAAATGGTGACTCCCAAGCTCCTGAAACTTGCAGAAATGAAACCAGAAGTTAAGGTCATGACTCAGTACTTCTCTACCCCAAGGCAGTGTTCTGCCATCCCTCATCATGCCTTACTGGTTTTCTTTTCAAATCGAATTATATAGTATATACTCTTTGGATCTGGCTTCAATGGCTCAACATGGTATGTGAGAATGTTTTCTACTTTTAATAGCAGTAGTTCTATTCTGTTGCTATGTAGTGTATGATTCTATGATTATATTCCATTGTGTGATTATATTGCTCCATTGTAAGATTATACAACAGTTTCTTTATCTGTTCTGCTGTTGATGAACATTGGGTTGTTTCAAGTTTTAAGCTATTATGGGTAAAACTGCTATGAATATTCTTAGACTTGTTTTATGATGTGCATGTGCGCTATATTTCATAGGTGTGTTTCCTAGGAATGGAACTGCTGGGTCATAGGATAGGCACATGTTTAATAGTACTGCCAAAAGGTTTTTGAAAGTGGTTTTACCATTTTTACTTGGATCAGCAATGTATAAGATCCACATACTTGCTAACACTTGATTTTGTCAGTCTTTGTAAATTTGGCCATTCTGATGAGTTTATAGTGGTATCGGATTTTGGTTTTAATCTGCATGACAAGCAGAACAGTGTGACAGGGCTTTCCTGGTTTCTCAGATGATAAAGAGTCCACCTGCAGTTTAGGAGACCCAAGTTTGATCTCTGAGTTGGGAAGATCTCCTGGAGGGGGGAATGGTTAACCCACTCTAGTATTCTTGCCCAGAGAATTCCATGGACAGGGGAACCCGGTAGGCTACAGTCCATGGGGTCACAAAGAGTCAGACACAAATGACTTGTACATCTTTTCTAAGACTGAGAGTTTATGTTTGTTTGAAGAGTATACGTGCTTATAGCAGTAGCTCTCAATTAAATACACTTTGTCATCACCTGGTGAGCTTTTAAGACTTAAATTTCCCAAGGTAGTTGTAAGATCTAGAGAGGGTTGAAAATCATTAGCATTTTTGAATAAATGCCTCTCAGGACTTTGCTGTATCCTTTGGTGAGTGGCATGGTTGTCTTTCTCATTTTCCAAGTCAAAGACTGGGTAGGGAGCAGAGCCAGAGTGTGGACTCTCCTACATTTCTCACCCGTTATTGATCCACCACAATCTAGTCACTCTGGGAGTCTCTTAACTTTACCTTCTAAAGAATTCTCGGATTCTATTCCCACGACCTTAATTTAGATCTTTATTATTTCTTACTTGCATTATAAAATACCTCCTAAATGGTTCTTCTATTTCTAGTCGTTTTTCCTTTCGGTCTAACTTCCTATCAGGCTGTTTTCTAAAATAAATTGATCAGTTTCTTCTCCCTTTTAGGAGAAGTTTACACTTCTTGGTCTAGTATTTATAGTCCATCATAATAGTCTCCTGTGTACTTTTCTAGCCTCCTTTTTATTTTTAAAGCCTAACTTTGATAAAATTTCACACAGAAAACTTAAACTCTTTACCCAGATTCACCAATCATTGTTTTTCCCCATTTACTATAACATTTTCTCTTTAAATACAGAGTTTCTGCTCTTTTGAACCATTTGAGAGTGATTTACAGACATTATGTCCATGTGTTCCTAAGAACAAGGACTTTCTCTTATATAACCTCAGTACTTTTATCAAAATTAGAAAATTATTAAGGAAATTAATATAGTGCTATTATAATCCACAGTTTTTCCAATAATATCCTTTACAGCTATTTTTTTTCTTTTGTGGTCCAGTCCATAATATGTATTGTATTTAGCTGTCTTTTCTCGTTTCCTTGTATCTGCAACAGTTCATCTACTTTTGTTATTCATGAACTTAAGCTTTTTCAAGTTTTCATTTTTTTTTTTACCATGTAGCATGTATTTTCACGATTTTTGATGCTTATTATTTCCTTCTACATCTTATTTTTAATTTAATTAGTTCTTTTTCTGTTTTCTTAAGGTGCAGTCTTAGTTGGTTTAAGAGATTTCTTCTGTTCAGATACAAGCATTTAAAACTACAAATTTCTCTCAGCATTGCTTTAGGTGCATCCCACAAATATTGCTATGTTGTTTTCATTTTCATTCAGTTAAACATATTTTCTTTCTCTTGTGGTTTCTTCTTTTTTCACATTAGTGTTTTAGATATGTTGTTTAATTTCCAAATTTGGAGGAGGCTCCTGCATATCTTGTGTGAACTGATTGTAATTAAATTGCACTGTGGTTATGAAACATTCTTTATATGGTTTCAGTCTTTTTTTATGGCCTAAAATATGATCTGTTTCCTGAACACCTCATGTTGACATGACGATAATACGTAGTCTGCCATTACTATTTACTGTTTTACAAATATCAGAGTGATTGATGGTGTTCAGATCTTTGTGTTTAGGCCAGTTTTCTTTAACTTCCTATCAGGCTGTTTTCTAAAATAAATTGATCAGTTTCTTCTCCTTTTAGGAGAAGTTTACACTTCTTGGTCTAGTATTTATAGTCCATCATAATAGTCTCCTGTGTACTTTTCTAGCCTCCTTTTATTTTTAAAGCCTAACTTTGATAAAATTTCACACAGAAAACTTAAACTCTTTACCCAGATTCACCAATCATTGTTTTTCCCCATTTACTATAACATTTTCTCTTTAAATACAGAGTTTCTGCTCTTTTGAACCATTTGAGAGTGATTTACAGACATTATGTCCATGTGTTCCTAAGAACAAGGACTTTCTCTTATATAACCTCAGTACTTTTATCAAAATTAGAAAATTATTAAGGAAATTAATATAGTGCTATTATAATCCACAGTTTTTCCAATAATATCCTTTACAGCTATTTTTTTTCTTTTGTGGTCCAGTCCATAATATGTATTGTATTTAGCTGTCTTTTCTCGTTTCCTTGTATCTGCAACAGTTCATCTACTTTTGTTATTCATGAACTTAAGCTTTTTCAAGTTTTCATTTTTTTTTTTACCATGTAGCATGTATTTTCACGATTTTTGATGCTTATTATTTCCTTCTACATCTTATTTTTAATTTAATTAGTTCTTTTTCTGTTTTCTTAAGGTGCAGTCTTAGTTGGTTTAAGAGATTTCTTCTGTTCAGATACAAGCATTTAAAACTACAAATTTCTCTCAGCATTGCTTTAGGTGCATCCCACAAATATTGCTATGTTGTTTTCATTTTCATTCAGTTAAACATATTTTCTTTCTCTTGTGGTTTCTTCTTTTTTCACATTAGTGTTTTAGATATGTTGTTTAATTTCCAAATTTGGAGGAGGCTCCTGCATATCTTGTGTGAACTGATTGTAATTAAATTGCACTGTGGTTATGAAACATTCTTTATATGGTTTCAGTCTTTTTTTATGGCCTAAAATATGATCTGTTTCCTGAACACCTCATGTTGACATGACGATAATACGTAGTCTGCCATTACTATTTACTGTTTTACAAATATCAGTCAGAGTGATTGATGGTGTTCAGATCTTTGTGTTTAGGCCAGTTTTCTTTGTCTAGTTCTGTCAATTGCTGTAGAAGTAGTGGTAAAGTTTCCAACTAGATTATGGAATTGTCTGTTTCTCCTTTTAACTGTGTCAAGGTTAGTTTCATTTGTTTTGAAGCTCTGTTATTGGAGCACACATACACATTTATGATTGTTACATATTACTGATGAATTGATTATCATGAAATACCCCTCTTAATCTCTGGTAATACTTAAATACTTATTAGATATTAATTTAATAAAATGGTGCCAGCTTTTTATGCCTACTTTTTATATGGTGTATCTTTCTCCATCTTTTTATTTTCAATGTATAAAATTTATGCCTTTGTCTTTAGAGTACATCTCTCATAGATAGCATATAGTAGCATCATTGAAAAAAAAAAATATATATATATATTCAGGAAACTACCTGGTGGTCCAGAGGTTAGGTGTCTTCGCTTTCACTGCCAGTGGTCTGCCTTGGGTTCAATCCGTGGTCAGGGAACTAAGATCCCGCAAGCTGCATGACAAGGCCAAAAAAAATGTCCATTCTGATCATCTCTGCCTTTTAACTCAAATGTTTAGTCCAGTAATCTATAATCCCATTATTAATATGATTAATTTTGTATCTTCCCTTTTAGTTTCTTTGTTTTTTACTTCTTTGTATTCTTTCCTTTCTACTTCTGCCTTTTATTGTTACTTGAATAAAGAATTTCATTTTTTTTCCTCATAATTTTTTACATATACTTCTTTGCATTATACTCCTGGTGGTTGTAGTAATGATTGTAGTATGTATATTAATAAACTTCGTATCTCACTTATAATGTACTGATTTTCTCTTAAAACCAAGTAATTACCATTTTACTTCCTTCTCATTTTTTCCTAAATACTCATTTTTTTTCTATCTGATTTTATTTCTCTTCAGACGAATAACTTCCTTTAGCATTTTGTATGGTTCAGGTCTGCTGGTGATGAATTCTCTTAGTTTTATCTGAAAACACCCTTAATACCGTCTCTAATTCTTAAAGAATATTTTCACTGGATATAGAATTTCTGGGTGGACAGTGTTTTACTAGTGTTCCCTTCTCTTCTGGCCTTTAGAGTTTATTGATGAGAAATCAGCCGTTAGTTGGATTTTTGTTTCTGATATAGTATTTCTTTTTTCTTGCTCCTTTTGAGGTTAGCTCTTTATCTTTGGCTTTAAATAGTTTGACTGTGATGTACTTTGTGTATATTCTGCATGCTACTTATTAAATATTTTGCATCTATAAACTTTTGTCTCTCATCATATTTGAAAAAAATTTAACCTTTAGTTCTCAAAATACTTTTTCTGTACCCTTTTCTCCTAATATTTTACTTACACATAAGTTAGAATATTTATTTTTGTCTTCTGGTTCTGTGAAGTGTTTCTTTAGTCTTATTTTTCCCTCTATTCTTTACCTTGGATAATTGGTATTTATTTAATTTAGTTTTACTTACTCTTTCCTATGTCCTCTTCATTTGGCTGCGTACGTCCAGTGAAGTTTTCTTTGAAAGTTTGCAATTATATAAGAGAATCAGTTTTCTTCATTTTTACTGTGCTAAGAATTCCTAGGTCTTCATTGAGATTTTTGATTCACTGAAAATGTTTTACTTGATTTGAAGGTATTATAATAGCTTCTTTTAAATCCATATCTGTTGCTTCCAGTCTGCTTCAGTCAGAGCCAGAGTAAATTGATCTTCTTTTGGGAAACCTGATTCACTTTCTTAGTTCATTATATCTGGTAATTTTGGATTGTATCCTAAACGTTTTGAACAACGAGATGTGAAGATCCTAGATTCTGTTATTCTTTTCCAGTGGGTATTACTTTTTTTGTTTTGGTTGATAATTTTCTTGGCTGGACTCGCATTACAAACTCAGTTTCTTATCTGTGTGGATACGTTGAAGGATAGTCAGAGATATGAATAGACAGAGTTTCAGTTCAGTTCAGTCACTCAGTAGTGTCTGACTCTTTGTGACCCCACGACCGTGACACACCACACTTTCCTGTCCTTCACCATCTCCCAAAGCTTGCTCAAACTCCTGGAGCTTGTTAAAACTCATGACTTAGTGATGCCATCCAACCATCTTGTTTTCTGTCATCCCCTTCTCTTTCTGCCTTCTATTTTCCCAACATCAGGGTCTTTTCCAGTGAGTCATCTCTTCACATCAGATGACCAAAGTATTGGAGCTTCAGCCTCAACTCATTTTCCTTCTCCCAACACAGTACAAAGGTCCGTTAGTTATTTGCTGATATAGTATTTCTTTTTTCTTGCTCCTTTTGAGGTTAGCTCTTTATCTTTGGCTTTAAATAGTTTGACTGTGATGTACTTTGTGTATATTCTGCATGCTACTTATTAAATATTTTGCATCTATAAACTTTTGTCTCTCATCATATTTGAAAAAAATTTAACCTTTAGTTCTCAAAATACTTTTTCTGTACCCTTTTCTCCTAATATTTTACTTACACATAAGTTAGAATATTTATTTTTGTCTTCTGGTTCTGTGAAGTGTTTCTTTAGTCTTATTTTTCCCTCTATTCTTTACCTTGGATAATTGGTATTTATTTAATTTAGTTTTACTTACTCTTTCCTATGTCCTCTTCATTTGGCTGCGTACGTCCAGTGAAGTTTTCTTTGAAAGTTTGCAATTATATAAGAGAATCAGTTTTCTTCATTTTTACTGTGCTAAGAATTCCTAGGTCTTCATTGAGATTTTTGATTCACTGAAAATGTTTTACTTGATTTGAAGGTATTATAATAGCTTCTTTTAAATCCATATCTGTTGCTTCCAGTCTGCTTCAGTCAGAGCCAGAGTAAATTGATCTTCTTTTGGGAAACCTGATTCACTTTCTTAGTTCATTATATCTGGTAATTTTGGATTGTATCCTAAACGTTTTGAACAACGAGATGTGAAGATCCTAGATTCTGTTATTCTTTTCCAGTGGGTATTACTTTTTTTGTTTTGGTTGATAATTTTCTTGGCTGGACTCGCATTACAAACTCAGTTTCTTATCTGTGTGGATACGTTGAAGGATAGTCAGAGATATGAATAGACAGAGTTTCAGTTCAGTTCAGTCACTCAGTAGTGTCTGACTCTTTGTGACCCCACGACCGTGACACACCACACTTTCCTGTCCTTCACCATCTCCCAAAGCTTGCTCAAACTCCTGGAGCTTGTTAAAACTCATGACTTAGTGATGCCATCCAACCATCTTGTTTTCTGTCATCCCCTTCTCTTTCTGCCTTCTATTTTTCCCAACATCAGGGTCTTTTCCAGTGAGTCATCTCTTCACATCAGATGACCAAAGTATTGGAGCTTCAGCCTCAACTCATTCCTTCCAATGAATATTCTCCAGCAACACAGTACAAAGGCATCAGTTCTTCAGTGCCCAGCCTTCTTTATTGTCGAGCTCTCACATCCATACATGTCTACTGGGAAAACCATAGCTATGACTATTTGAACTTTTGTTGGCAAAGTGATATATCTGCTTTTAAATATGCTATCTAGGTTTGTTACAGCTTTTCTTCCAAGGAGCAAGTGTCTTTTAATTTCATGGCTGCCCTCACCATCGGGAGTTGTTTTTGGAGCCCAAGAAAATGAAGTCTGTCACTGTTTCCATTGTTTGTTCATCTGTTTGCCATGAAGTGGTGGGACCAGACTCTATGATCTTTGTTTTTTGAGTATTGAGTTTTAGGCCAACCTTTTCAGTCTCCTCTTTCACCTTTATCAAGAGGCTCGTTAGTTCCTCTTCGCTTTCTGCCATCAGGGTAGTGTAATCTGCATAACTGAGGTTATTGATATTTCTCCCAGCAGTCTTGATTCCAGCTTGTGCTTCATCCAAACCAACACTTCTCATGATATACTCTGCATATAAGTTAAATAAGCAGGATGAAAATATACAACCTTGACACACTCCTTTCCCAACCTGGAACCAATGGATTATTAGTCAGCCTTAAAAAGGAAGGAAATTTTGACACATGTCCAGCATGGATGAATCTTGAGGCCATCATGTACAGTGAAATAAGCCAATCACAAAAAGTCAAATACCATATGATTCCACTGATAGGAGATATTCAGAGCAATCAAACTGCTAGAAACAAAAGTAGAATGATGCTTGCCAAGGGCTGTGGGGGAGTTGGAGGAGGATGGAAATGGAGAGTCGTTTAATGGATATAGAGTTTCAGTTCTGCAATATGAAAATGTTCTGGAGATTGATTACACAGCAGTGTGAGTATATGTAGCACTGCTGAACTATACATTTACAGATGGTCAAGATGGTAAATTTTATGTTATTCATTTTTTACCACATTAAAACATCTAAGAACAGAAGATTGATTATGATTATAAGGTCATAATTTAGGAACAGAGAAAGATAACTCTGTCAGCAAACTTTGACAAGTTTGCTGTTACTGGTCAAGTAGAGTTTGTGAGTTTTTACAGTTTGACTTTCATCAGTGTAATTCTACTCTTTGCTCTGATTGTGCTTTCATTTGTCTTCTCAGTACCCTAGTTGGCTGACTGCCTCAGTATCCCAGTTCAAATTTTCAGAAAGAGTTTGATTACCTCATGGAATTTCTCTTTCCTCTATTGCCAGTGATTTTCTAATCTGGTCTTATCGTAAAACCTGTGGATTGCCAGGTCTTGTGTCAAAGATACTTCTTTGGTTCAGTCAGTCGCCATCCCTTAATTGGGGATACTGCTTTAATAATCCCCAGTTTGGAAGCTGTGACAAGGGACTCATTTGCCTCCTTTAGACACCAGGGCTGGTGCCTGCTGAGGGCTCATCACTGAGTCTCTCCAGGAATTGCCTCTGCCGTAGAGAACTGCCTTGTCCACGGTTATACTCCTACCTAGGGGAGAGCCTGCGTCTAATAATTGGGTATGGATGTGGGAGTACAAAGGCCTGGTCCCTTGCCTTTATTTGGAACAACTTTGAAGAGCCATGTCAGCTTCCGTGCTCTGTGTAGGATGGACCAAGAGCTGTAGCCACAGCACTGCAGCTCTGTTCAGTCTTCCTACCCTCACGCACCTTAGTGGAGAACTCTACGGTAAGCTTCCTGCCTCACTGTTCCCCAGAGTCCAGTCTAAAGCAGAGGAATGTTTGATTTCCATTTTCAGCTTTTGAAATCTTCCCTCTGAAAATTTTTTTTTTTGGTTTTCAAGGTTTACATGAGGTGTTTAGTTTATTAATTCCCTCACTAGTTTTGAACCTGTGGTAAGATAGATTCTTAAATATGGAAATTTTTAAGCCAGTATTTTTTTATATATAAAATACTTAGGAAGGCAAGGAAATAGCCAAGTTTTTTTGGAAATGTTCTAGGCGATATTAATAGGATTTGCAATTATAAAAGTTCCTTTTTCATTTGCTTAGCCAATTAAGATTTCATCTTGACATTTTAGTCTTTTATTAAAACTATCTCCAAATAAGTAAAGTACAGAAGATTGAAAAAAGGTTTGGGTTGCAGAACTTTGACAAGTTTGCTGTTACTGGTCAAGTAGAGTTTGTGAGTTTTTACAGTTTGACTTTCATCAGTGTAATTCTACTCTTTGCTCTGATTGTGCTTTCATTTGTCTTCTCAGTACCCTAGTTGGCTGACTGCCTCAGTATCCCAGTTCAAATTTTCAGAAAGAGTTTGATTACCTCATGGAATTTCTCTTTCCTCTATTGCCAGTGATTTTCTAATCTGGTCTTATCGTAAAACCTGTGGATTGCCAGGTCTTGTGTCAAAGATACTTCTTTGGTTCAGTCAGTCGCCATCCCTTAATTGGGGATACTGCTTTAATAATCCCCAGTTTGGAAGCTGTGACAAGGGACTCATTTGCCTCCTTTAGACACCAGGGCTGGTGCCTGCTGAGGGCTCATCACTGAGTCTCTCCAGGAATTGCCTCTGCCGTAGAGAACTGCCTTGTCCACGGTTATACTCCTACCTAGGGGAGAGCCTGCGTCTAATAATTGGGTATGGATGTGGGAGTACAAAGGCCTGGTCCCTTGCCTTTATTTGGAACAACTTTGAAGAGCCATGTCAGCTTCCGTGCTCTGTGTAGGATGGACCAAGAGCTGTAGCCACAGCACTGCAGCTCTGTTCAGTCTTCCTACCCTCACGCACCTTAGTGGAGAACTCTACGGTAAGCTTCCTGCCTCACTGTTCCCCAGAGTCCAGTCTAAAGCAGAGGAATGTTTGATTTCCATTTTCAGCTTTTGAAATCTTCCCTCTGAAAATTTTTTTTTTTGGTTTTCAAGGTTTACATGAGGTGTTTAGTTTATTAATTCCCTCACTAGTTTTGAACCTGTGGTAAGATAGATTCTTAAATATGGAAATTTTTAAGCCAGTATTTTTTTATATATATAAAATACTTAGGAAGGCAAGGAAATAGCCAAGTTTTTTTGGAAATGTTCTAGGCGATATTAATAGGATTTGCAATTATAAAAGTTCCTTTTTCATTTGCTTAGCCAATTAAGATTTCATCTTGACATTTTAGTCTTTTATTAAAACTATCTCCAAATAAGTAAAGTACACTGATTTTGAGGTGCTTGATAATTCACTTTTTTTTTTTTTTTTTTTTTTTTTTTAAAGATTTATTTATTTATTTTGGGTAGGGGTCGGGTTTGGGGAGGGAAGGGAGTGGGCGGACCACTTCCGTTGGTGTTCCATTTCTCTATTTTCATCCGTCTTTGTTCTTTGGCTCCCGTGGGCCTCCCATCGCAGTGGCGTCTGTAGTTGCAGAGCGCCAGCTCTGGGCCCATGCGCTCCAGAGCTCCCACTTGGTAATTGGACACATCGGTCCAGCTGCTCCGCAGCACGTGGGATCTTCCCAGGTCAGGGATCAAACCGGCGCCCCTTGCACTGCAAGGCGGTGTCCTTACCCACTGGACCACCAGGGGAAGCCCGATAATTCACTTTTATTTTGTTTTGCCACTCCAGATATTTCCCATTAGTTTGTTTTACGGCAGTGCTGTTCATGAGAAGTAATGAATGTGTGACTACATGCTCCATGGGTGGAACAGGGAATGAATGAGTGTGGATCTTAAGTGTATAATGATCATTTTAACACCTTTATAACTACTAATCAGACTTTTGATGTAACTCATATCCTTTTTATTTAATAAACATTTATTGAGAACCTCTTGCTTCTCAGACCCTGGACTAATCTCTGGTGATATGGAATTGGCTGCAGCTGTCTCTATCCTTAGGACCTGACTTTGCTAAAATGGAATGCATTTATGTGCTTAGATCTGAATTCTGTTGCCCTGGAAATACAAAGAGACAGTTTTGTGTCAGACATTGGAAACATTATTATGCATTAATAAAAAATTTGTCATGGTAAAGAAAGAGGTCTGTATAATGAGTACAAGTATAATCTAAAAGAGGATCTGTGGGAAGTAGAACATTTCTAGAGCTGCCAAGAAATAGAAATCTGGCCTAGGAAGACCCTGCGATTTATGCAATCTGTAGCTATTCCAAGGTTAGTTTTAGAGGATGCTAAAGAAAGAGTGGCACATACTTACTGTTCTAGGTAATAACTAGAGTGTCCAGTAAGTCTTCACACTTGAATCAGTGGTACTTTCCCCCAGAGCAGTGACTACCTGATTTGTTCTTTGTGTTCTGTAGAACCTAGTAGAGTGCCTTGCACATAACAAGTTTCACTAAGTGTTGGTTAAATTTGTCTATATCAGTGTTTTTCAGAGTATGGTCTGTCAATCCAAGAATCTTTCAGTCTGTAAAGTCAAAGCTGTTTTCTGTAGTAGTATGATATTATTTGCATTTTTAATAATTTTTGTGTCATTTGCCCCCAGGTATCTACAGTAAGATCAACAAATTTAAATTGAATGTGATTTTAAAAGCCATATATGTTTATACTATATTTGTATTATGTTTATTGTTTAAGGATTAGGTAAGTTGTCATTACTTTTTTTTTTTTTTTTTTGCTTTTTTTTTGTTGTTTTGGTTGTCATTACTTTTTAAAAAGCTATAATGGTGGTATAAAAGTGCTATAGGTATAAATATAGTCCTTTGAGTATTTGCCTTTTATGATTTGGTGTTATTTATGGCTATTTCTTTTCTCCTTTTTTCTAGGAGTCTACCATGGCTCAAGAATCTCCAAAAAATTCAGCAGCAGAAATTCCAGTGACTAGTAATGGGGAAGTTGATGACTCTCATGAGCATGGCTTTAATAGGGTAGGAACACCTTTCTCTCAATACAAAGTATCATCATAAGCCCTTAAATGTTGAGATGACAGTAATAAACCTTATTAATAATATGGGAATGTGTTCTTAGATTGAGTGTATTCTGGAATCTGATGCTATTATGGAGGGATGACTAGGTGGGTCATATTAGCAATTTGTTTAGAATAAGCTCCTGGCCAGTAAAACATTCAGGCTTTGATGTGACTTGTCTGTAATTTTATTGTATAATCAGAAAAACTACCTCATTTTGCTTGTTTATAAGAAAAAGTATTAACTATAGATTATCCTTTAAAACATTGGTCTCTTTTCATAGTGCATAATTACCTAGTATATAATTCCTACCTAGGCTTCTCTTGGTTTTACTGTTTACTTTCTAAAGTGGTATATTTGACTCAGTGGAAAATGAAACTTGGGATGTGTTTAATAACTAGAGTGTCCAGTAAGTCTTCACACTTGAATCAGTGGTACTTTCCCCCAGAGCAGTGACTACCTGATTTGTTCTTTGTGTTCTGTAGAACCTAGTAGAGTGCCTTGCACATAACAAGTTTCACTAAGTGTTGGTTAAATTTGTCTATATCAGTGTTTTTCAGAGTATGGTCTGTCAATCCAAGAATCTTTCAGTCTGTAAAGTCAAAGCTGTTTTCTGTAGTAGTATGATATTATTTGCATTTTTAATAATTTTTGTGTCATTTGCCCCCAGGTATCTACAGTAAGATCAACAAATTTAAATTGAATGTGATTTTAAAAGCCATATATGTTTATACTATATTTGTATTATGTTTATTGTTTAAGGATTAGGTAAGTTGTCATTACTTTTTTTTTTTTTTTTTTGCTTTTTTTTTGTTGTTTTGGTTGTCATTACTTTTTAAAAAGCTATAATGGTGGTATAAAAGTGCTATAGGTATAAATATAGTCCTTTGAGTATTTGCCTTTTATGATTTGGTGTTATTTATGGCTATTTCTTTTCTCCTTTTTTCTAGGAGTCTACCATGGCTCAAGAATCTCCAAAAAATTCAGCAGCAGAAATTCCAGTGACTAGTAATGGGGAAGTTGATGACTCTCATGAGCATGGCTTTAATAGGGTAGGAACACCTTTCTCTCAATACAAAGTATCATCATAAGCCCTTAAATGTTGAGATGACAGTAATAAACCTTATTAATAATATGGGAATGTGTTCTTAGATTGAGTGTATTCTGGAATCTGATGCTATTATGGAGGGATGACTAGGTGGGTCATATTAGCAATTTGTTTAGAATAAGCTCCTGGCCAGTAAAACATTCAGGCTTTGATGTGACTTGTCTGTAATTTTATTGTATAATCAGAAAAACTACCTCATTTTGCTTGTTTATAAGAAAAAGTATTAACTATAGATTATCCTTTAAAACATTGGTCTCTTTTCATAGTGCATAATTACCTAGTATATAATTCCTACCTAGGCTTCTCTTGGTTTTACTGTTTACTTTCTAAAGTGGTATATTTGACTCAGTGGAAAATGAAACTTGGGATGTGTTTAATTTTCATCTGCATTTCTTTGAAATTGAAATTTAATGTATTTAAATGGAAGCACTATGAGTTTAGAGATAATGTGGGTTTACATTTCAGCTCTGCCTTTCCTAGCACTGTAACCTCGGGCAGATACTTAATCCTAATCTCTCTAAATGAGAATCTTACTTTCATGGAGATGTTAAAATTAAATGAAATTGTAATAAGTAATATGCCTAATATAGTCCTAGAAATGATACTGATGCTTATTATTTCTGAAGATATTTGTGTTAAACATCCCTTTTTATGACACTCTATACAGGTGTACAACCTTAATTAACTAAAAATAGAGTTTTCATATTCTTAAAAGTAACAGTTGAAAAACTTGCATTATTTTACAGCTTAAATTGGACTCATATGTTTAGAATAAAGTGCTTTAATTTAACAGAAGATGATACTTTTCTTAAGTTTTTAAAATTTAATTTATAAACTTCTATTAATTTAAATAACTCATTTAAGCAGAATGGCAGAAATACCTGCCACCAGGGAACTGGTATTCTAATAGACAGTCTAATGAGTCCTTTAAGAAAAATGTGATACATACAGAATGTTTCATTGTTTTGAGGATTTGTCTACCATCTTTAGCCTGTTTTATTTTATTTTATTTTATTTTTTGAGCTACAGCTTTTACAGAGTAAAAACCACAAATGTTACATATAAAGCTCAATAGAACCACCACCCACATGAAGATGTAGAACATTACCAGGTCCTTATGGGCCCTCTTGCCCTTTTTTAGGCAACATGTCTGCCTCTTTTGTAGAGCAGTCACTGATATCATAATTTGGTCATCATTGATTGCTTTTGACTCTTCCTGAACTGCATGTGAATGGAATAACTCTGTGTGTGTTCCTTTCTGACTGGCTTTCCCTCAGCATACATGTGTGATATTATTGTTGTTGCTTTGGTAATATTTGATCCTTCTTCATTGTAATACAGTTTTCCATTGTGTTAATACACTACAGTTTGTATATCCATTCTTCACTTGATGAATACCTAGGTAGTTTCCAGCATGTCCCTCTTATGTCCCTGCGGTGACCGTTCTCCTACAGGTCTTTTAGTGTTCAGTCACCTATTTTTGTTGGCTGTTAACCCTGGAGTGGAATTGCAGGTCATGGGTATGTAATATTTGGCGTTAGTAAACATTGTCTAGTTTGCCAGATTAGATATTGTCTAATCAGCTGAGCGTCCTGCTAACTGTGAGTAAGGAAGTGTTCTGGCTGTTCCACATGATGACCAATTTTGGGTGTTGTCATACTTGAAAATTTTTGCCATTCTGATGAAATCACAGTGGCTGTCTCATTATAGTTTTAACATGCATCTCCTGATGGCTAATGATGTTGAACATATTTTTAGATTCTTATTGACCATTTGAATATTACCTTTTGTGAAGTATCTTTGCAAGTCCTTTGCTCATTTTTCTGTTAAGCAGATGTCTTTTTCTAATTCATTTGTATGAGTTCTCTATATGTTCTGGGATAAGTCATTTGTATGGCTGCGTATATTGCAGATGTTTATGTCTGATCTGTAACTCGCTTTTCTACTTTGTTAATGGTATCTTTAGATGAGCAAAAGTTAATTTTAATGAAGGCCAGTTGACTAGTGTTTCTTTTTCTTTAGTTAGCTTGTGACCCTTCTGTCTTTGCTTCTCCCAGTAACATGATGGTCTGTCTTCTTGTAAAAGTTTTTCTCTTTTACTCCTTACACATAGGTCTGTGATCCATCTTGAATTTTGTGTATAGCATGATGTAGAAATCAAAGTTCCTTTATTTTCCAACTGCATATTATCTGACACTCATTGTTTACTGGGAAAAAAAACATTTGTTCTCCACACAGGGACCTTTGCTGTGAATCAGGTGATCATGCATGTGTGGCTGTATTACTGGGCTCTCTGTTTTATTTCTTGGTCTTTTTGTCTATGCTTGCAGTAATACCACACTCAATTATTAGAGTGATTAAGTCTGAAACACATTGTAGCTTCAGTCTTGATACCTGGTAGTTTATTCCTTCAGCTTCATTCTTCTTCAGGTTTACTTTGTGTCTTAAATCTGTTCATGAGTTTTAGTTAAGAACCTTAATTTGCCTGTGAGTAGCACTGAAAAGATTTTTTTTTAACTCATTTTGAAAGGGTTTTACCTCGACTTGAGACTTAAACCCAGGGCCCAGACTTGATCAAACCCTGCTTGGGACTTGAACCCACGTGGCTGGAGTTTGAATTCCAGCCAAAACCTTGTTTGGGTCTTGAACCCATGTGGCTGCAGCTTGAACCTGGCCAAAACTGGTTTGGGACTCGAACCCACATGGCTAAGGCTTAACCCCAGCCAAAACCCTGCTTGGGACTTGAACCCACATAGTCAGGACTCAATCCTGGCCAAAACCCTGTCTGGGCTCGAACCCACACAGCCGGGACTTAATCCAGCACTCACCCAACGTCTGGACCCACTGAGGCTCAGGTTCTTCGTGCCTCAACACAGAAGGAATTCAGCGAGAGGCAGAGTGATAGGCAAGAAGAGGATTTATTAGGATAGGGTACTTGTAAGCGGTGCAAGCGGGCAGGCAGGAAAGCTCTGCTCTGCTCTCTCTTCGATTGAGTGGGCAGCCATATGTATAGGATAGTAGAAGACCGTCCCCCTCAAGTAGATGCAGATACAAAACATACATTATTAGTTCCTTCTTCGCCAACTCCTCCTTCATCAGCTGTTTATACCCAGTCGAGCCTGCTTTACTGAACAAGGAGTAGCTCTCCTGAGTTATCATCAACTCACTGGCCTCCCAACCTTTCTCAGGTTTCACCCTTCTGCCTACCGTTCCCTACTAGGACTCTACAACCACCTACCTGTTCTACTCTGTCCCTATCACTTTCAAATTTTAACTTTTGAGTCTTTTTAAAGTGAAGTAAATTAACTCATTATGTATCTGTGTAAGATTCTTTGCTTGTGTAATCAGAGCCAGTTAACTTGCTGCCTTTTTAAATTTTTTTTCCTTTTTAATCTGTTTTTGGCTGCACTGGGTCTTCATTGCTGTTCAGGTTTTTCTCTAGTTGTAGAAACTGAGGGCTACTGTTCAGTTCCGGTGTGCCGACTTCTCTTGTTGCAGAGCATGGGCTTCAGGCTGCTCAGGTTTCAGTAGTTGAGGCTCTGAGGCTCTTAGAGCACAGGCTCAGTTGTTGTGGCACATGGGCTTAGTCACTCCGGGCATGTGGGATCTTCCTGAACCAGGGATTGAACCCATGCCTCCTGCATTGGCAGGTGGATTCTTTATCGCCAAGCCACCAGGAAAGCCCCAACTTGCTGCTTTTTAAGTTAACTTCTTACTTAATGTCTAATTCTGATTTTGGAGGTTCCCTTGTAATGTTATTTCATTTTTCAATTGGAGGGTAGAGGAGCAAAAAAGGAAATATTGTCCTGGCGGCCTCCTCTTATTGAATGTGAACTTTACCAGTAGACAAGACTCCTTAGAAGCAATAATCTACTTCAACCAGTACACCCCACTTTACCTCCCAAAAGTGGAAGTTCAACATTATATAGCCTGTTTCTGTTTGTGCTTTCTCTTTGCTCTTACAAAAAAAAAAAAAATATATATATATATATATATATATATCATGAGAGTTTCTTACATATTTGATATTCTTTAAAATAAAAATTGGCTATATGATCCCTTTTACTATGAAAACAATATTTCAAAAGCATCTTTTGACTCTCAAATAAATTACACTCAAGATCTACTAGGCATATATTTGCTTACATATTGGCACACTCCTTTATTTTCCTGAGCAAAAAAATGGAAATTATATCAATATTTAACATAAAATTCATGTTTATGTTTTAAAATAGATAAAAAGTCATAGGGAAAGTAAGTGTAAATGATGTCTTAAATATTGCTTAGCATTATGTAGAATAGTAGAGTGATTTCATGAAAAACTAGAGGTTTTTTTTTTTTTTTAAACTTTTATTTATTTATTTTTGGCTGTGCTGGGTCTTTGTTGATGTCTGAGTTTAGCTGCTCTGCGGTATGTGGGATCTTCCCGGATCAGGGCTCGAACCTGTGTCTCCTGCATTGGCAGACAGGTTCTTATCCACTGAGCCACAAGGGAAGCCCTAGAGTTTTTTAGGTATGAAAACATTTTACTAATATACATCTTTTATACATATTTGATGTTTAAAATCATATAATGCACAGCATTGTAAATAAACTATCCTTCAACTTAAAAAACTGATAAAAACTAAATCATATAATGGCTTTTATTTAATGCATATTGTACTTTTAGAAGTATAAAGTATAATAAGATGGCTTATTAAGTTGTCATAACTTGGATGACCAGTTGGTGTCACTGTGGCCCAGGCAGTGAAATTGTAAATGCTTCTGTTCTTTCTGTGTCAGTTTGCCAGTTTCATTTTTCGTTTTCGTTTGATTTCCCTCCTCAGTCTCCTACTACGTTAGGCCCTAGTGAACTTTACCTCAAAATTCACATTGAAAAAGAGGATATAATGGGAGAATTTGCCCTAGAAATTCCCTGGCAGCAGCTTAACATGTGTTAATGTTTCAAGGTTTGATCTTAGTATTATCTCAGTTCTTGACAACATAAACTATCTTGCTTCTAAATAAAAAGTAATTGTTATTTTTAAAGAATAGTAAAGTTTGGGGCTTCCCCTGGTGGTCCAGTGGGTAAGGACACCGCCTTGCAGTGCAAAGGGCGCCCATTCGATTCCTGGCCTGGGAAGATCCCACGTGCCGCGGAGCGGCTGGATCCATGTGTCCAATTACCGAGCCGGAGCTTTGTAGCGCATGCGCCCAGAGCTGGCTCTCTGCGACAACAGACGCCACCGCGATGGGAGGCCCACAGGAGCCAAAGAACAAAGACGGATGAAAACAGAGAAATGAAAGACCAATAGAAGTGGCCCGCCTTCTCCCCTCCCTCCCCAACCCGACCCCCGCCCAAAATAAAATAAATAAATAAATCTTTAAAAAAAAATAAAAAAGAATAGTAAAGTTTAATCTCTGAAGAAGACAAATTATTCTTTTACTTACAAGGTACGTATTGTTTATTATTTCATTGTAGTGCTGGTCAAAATATTAGTTTAGAAACGTGCAATTTATACCAGAAGTTTAAAGAAGCAAGTATTAGCTCTTTGTGAATTAAATTGGAACTTCTTAGGAATTAAGTTATATTTGGCAGATTTAGAGAAATTACTTTAGTAGACATAACTAAAATAAAACTTTTCTTCTGGTAGACCCAAAACTAAAATTCCTAATTTAGGCTTTTCCACCTATGGACCTTTTCTCTAGAAAAACGTACATATATACAAAACTACCAAATCTTGTGTTCAATTTCAAGGAGTTTAGGATCACTTGAATCCTACCTGTGGATCCTTTGGTTCCCTGTGTCTTAAATATTCCTGGTCTACAAGTTCTGATTTACATCATAAGATGGTAATTCAGTAGGACTGCCTCAGAGATCTGTGGGTCCTACTATTTTACAACTAAGGAGCAGGGCCCCTGAGATTACGATGGAATTGCCTACAGTAACTAGCTGTACCCAAAACTTACGTGATTGGCTCTATAAGTATAGTATGGGCAGGAATGCTCATTCGTTACCTTATCTCCAGGACCCGGCAGCAGTGCTGCACATCATTGATGATCTGGCTTTCACTAAATGTTGGGTGAATGAATGAACAAATGTTAAAATGAGAACTAGAAACACAGTTCCACTTCCATGGAACAACAGGAAGAGAGATACTCAGACCTCACACACCCTTTGTCCTTAATTTTCCAGCATGCATCATGGTCATTGTTGTTGCTGCTGGAAGGTTTATTGTTTTGGAAATTGTTATTGTTATTTTTCTTTTACTCTTTTTTTGTTAAGTAGTTTCTCCATTCCCCTGTACTTATTAGTCTAGATAACATACTTTAGCAGTCTGAAGGCGGGAAAGAGTATAAGAACTGAAATTCTAAGAATCTGTTTTGAACGTATTTCCTCTCCTCACCTTAGTCTGTCCATTTATGTATCTGCTTTTCCCAAGAGCTTGAAATCGCATTTAGGGCAGAGATAGTGTATGTACGCTGCACAGCTTATAGTTCATAGTAATTTTTCAGTGAAAGAATGCATTAAATCTGAATTTTAGTGTGACTTAAATTTAGTGTATTTTCTACTTCAGCCACTCTACCATGTGATGAGTGTTTCTGCATTATCTGAAAGAAATCAGTAGCTCAGTCAATTAAATTGGAACTTCTTAGGAATTAAGTTATATTTGGCAGATTTAGAGAAATTACTTTAGTAGACATAACTAAAATAAAACTTTTCTTCTGGTAGACCCAAAACTAAAATTCCTAATTTAGGCTTTTCCACCTATGGACCTTTTCTCTAGAAAAACGTACATATATACAAAACTACCAAATCTTGTGTTCAATTTCAAGGAGTTTAGGATCACTTGAATCCTACCTGTGGATCCTTTGGTTCCCTGTGTCTTAAATATTCCTGGTCTACAAGTTCTGATTTACATCATAAGATGGTAATTCAGTAGGACTGCCTCAGAGATCTGTGGGTCCTACTATTTTACAACTAAGGAGCAGGGCCCCTGAGATTACGATGGAATTGCCTACAGTAACTAGCTGTACCCAAAACTTACGTGATTGGCTCTATAAGTATAGTATGGGCAGGAATGCTCATTCGTTACCTTATCTCCAGGACCCGGCAGCAGTGCTGCACATCATTGATGATCTGGCTTTCACTAAATGTTGGGTGAATGAATGAACAAATGTTAAAATGAGAACTAGAAACACAGTTCCACTTCCATGGAACAACAGGAAGAGAGATACTCAGACCTCACACACCCTTTGTCCTTAATTTTCCAGCATGCATCATGGTCATTGTTGTTGCTGCTGGAAGGTTTATTGTTTTGGAAATTGTTATTGTTATTTTTCTTTTACTCTTTTTTTGTTAAGTAGTTTCTCCATTCCCCTGTACTTATTAGTCTAGATAACATACTTTAGCAGTCTGAAGACGGGAAAGAGTATAAGAACTGAAATTCTAAGAATCTGTTTTGAACGTATTTCCTCTCCTCACCTTAGTCTGTCCATTTATGTATCTGCTTTTCCCAAGAGCTTGAAATCGCATTTAGGGCAGAGATAGTGTATGTACGCTGCACAGCTTATAGTTCATAGTAATTTTTCAGTGAAAGAATGCATTAAATCTGAATTTTAGTGTGACTTAAATTTAGTGTATTTTCTACTTCAGCCACTCTACCTTAGAGTTTGAATAGCATGTGATGAGTGTTTCTGCATTATCTGAAAGAAATCAGTAGCTCAGTCAGATTTGATGAGGAGCTTGCAGTCTTCAAGAAGAGAACATATAGACAAATAGTATCATGTGAGAGGTGATATACCTAGCCTGGTAGAGCATGGTCTGAGAAGGTATACAAATAAGCATGGAAAGATTACTTGAGGAATTACTGTCCAAGCCGAATGTAAAGGATGAACTAACCAGAGGAAGAAGGGTAAAGAATGGTCCCATCAGAGACAACTCTAAAGACCTGAAAACGATAGGAGACCATAGCATTGAAAATTCACTGTTGTTGGAGTGGAGAGCTTGGGGGCAGATGTGTGAGAAATGAGGCTGGAGGGATAAATAGGGATAAGATCCTGTAAAGCCTCAAAGCCATGTGGAGGAGTGTGGACTTTACCTAAGAGGGAATGAAGGGCCATTAAATGATGGAAAAGCTTGAAGGCCTCATGGCATCCGCATTTTAGAAAGGTGTCTCTGCCTACTATTCAGAGAAGGCACTTCAGAGCTGAGAGCACTCGAGACAAGGGAGACCTTTCAGTTAGGTCACCAGGGGAAGAAAGGAAGTGAGACTTTGGACTTTGCTTTTGTAGAGACACTAGAGCCCCTAAAGGATACTGAACCATTTTTAAAGATGCAGGTAGGAGGAATACTGGGAAAGTAGAGTATGAGGCAACTAGGGAAAAGAGGGTCAGTGCAGTTGATAGACAGCTTGGAGAATCTGTACAGATTGTTGGTGGTTATAGTTCTTTTTATGGGGAAATTCTTCCTTTTTAGGCCTTATCTCGCCGAGTAAAAGCAAAGAAGTCATTAATAAATTTCTAGTTCTGCTTCTTATTGTAGAGTTGTGCATCTTATTAAGGATGTGCATTTTAAAGCAAATTTGCTGAACAGTGTTTTTTAATTGTTAATTTTGCACTAACTTTAGTTCAAGAGCAGATTTGTATGCTTCATTATAAAGTTACTTTTTTAAAAAATATTTTATTTATATTTATTTGGCTGCAGTGGGTCTCAGTTGTAGCATGTGGGCTCCAGTTCCCTGACCAGGGATCAAACCTGGGCCCCTTGCATTGGGAGCACAGAGTCTTAGCCAGTGGACCATCAGGGAATTCCCTAAAGTTACATTTTTAACCTCAATTCTTACTTCTGTTAAAATATGCAAGTGGAAGCAAGTCCTTTTGGTTGAAAATGAGCCACCCTTCACAGCATTATGGAGGCTGTAACTACAAGTGTAAATTCTTTGAAAAGAAACTATACATGAAGCTTTTTGACAACAAAACAAAATTTTAATTGTTTGAAGATTTATTTTTAAAAATATTAAATACTCCAGTATTACAGTATTATCCTAGTAGTTAACCTTAGATTTGTTCCACTTTATTGTATAGTTGTTAAGCACAACTTTGCAGAGTGTTAAACCTTGAGTTGACTGTGTGTGACATATAAATGCAAATTAGAGATTTTACATTGTTGGTTATAAATGGGCTCATTGTGTCCTGAATATATTCTGGAAACTATACGAATCAGTGCAGTAGCAGATAGTTTAAAAGTTACTAAGCTAACCACAGCCTTACAACTGAGACATTTTAAAAATTTAACAGTTATGTAAAGACCCATCTTAAAGCTTTGGTGAACTGTGGGGCTAAATTATTAGAGAACGTGTGTTTTACAGAAAGCAGTCAACCAGCTCATAAAATGCTGAGTGCTTTCGCACAAGTCATGCATTCCTCTCTCATAGAGCATATTGTTTTGTGTTGCAGCAACTTAACTGCCAGACAACTATCAAAATGATAGTTCTGTTTCAATCTGAATGGCTCTATTTGTACCACTTGTGGCTACGCTCCTTCTGTTAGTAGCAGTTTAAGCAGAAGGAGCCTTGGTGCTTTTCAGCTTTTACAGCTGTTTTACATAAAGGACACTGAGAGGGTTTTTTCTGGAAGAACTTTTGTTTGTTGAGTAAAGGACCCTCTGGAGACCATTGGGAGGGATTTGAGTAAAATGTAATATCCTCAGACAGCTAGAAGTTGTTTCTTCCAGAAGATTGTGCGTGACAAGATGGAAGCCTCCCTTAACTTCTTGAAAATTTAGGGATGAGAGGTACCCGTCAGATTACGCCCTCCCCTCTTCCCAGCTGCTATTACTCTCTCCTTTCTGAGAATTTACACCTATTTTGTGACAGGACAGATGATTCAGATGAGTAGTGTTCTTTCAGTGAAGTTCTACAGCTCTCTTGGCCATTTGTATGTTGTTTATGGTTTTTTTAATCCCTCATATTTTGGGAAATGTCTTAAATACTTTTGTTCTAAAGGAGAGCTGAAAAGCTGTTAAGACTTGGAAAAAAGCAATGTCTAGTGAAACCACTCTATATTGACGTTAATAACCAGACTCACAAAGTTTAAGAAATATCTTGGTATCTGGGATTATACGTATCTGTAAACAACAAAACTCTGTAAAAGTAAAATAAAAATAGTTATTAAAAAGAAAAAAGAGAAATATCTTGGTGCTTTGACATCATTTATTTTGTAAATGATGCCTTTGTCTTTTACAGAGAAAAAAATTTTCTTATTTTTCACATCTTGTAATATAAGTATAGATAAAAGGATCACTAATATTTAAAACTGGAAACCATTGATTTAGTACATTAGTATATTAAAAACAAACTGGAAAGGTAAAGATCATTTATTCAGTCAAATGAACAGACTGAGAGATTTGGTTTTAAAATAGGAAATAAAACTAAGGGTAAAGAGTGTTGTTAATTCTAGAGTGGTCTCCAAAACAGTACAAGCGTGAAAAGGATGTCCTGTGACGGGAGGTTTTAAGTGACACACTAGGAAAGAAAAGAAACAGAATGACAGTTTTTCCCTTTTGTACCGTAGGACATTACGTATGGAGAATGTATTTGCATTAGTGTGTTTAAACTTGAGCAGATTCTAAAGTAATTATTATTATTATTATTTTAAATTTATTTATTTATTTTTGGGATGGGGTGAGGCAGGGGTGAGGAGGGAGGGGAGCGGGCGGGCCACTTCTATTGGTCTTTCATTTCTCATTTTCATACGTCTTTGTTCTTCGGCTCCTGTGGGCCTCCCGTCGCGGTGGCCTCTGTCGTCACAGAGCGCTGGCTCTGGGCGCATGTGCGCCAGAGCTCCGGCTCGGTAATTGGACACATCGGCCCAGCCGCTCCATGGCACGTGGGATCCTCCCAGGCCAGGGATCAAACCGGCGCCCCTTCCACTGCAAGGCGGTGTCCTTACCCAATGGACCACCAGGGAAGCCTAAAGTAATTATTTTGAAAGTTATTTCTTAAATAAGTAGTTTAAAGAAAACATGCTAGCTAAAATAAATTCCAAGTCTGTAATAAATAGCTTGTGGCTATTTGCATTTGCAGTACATTAGTTAATAATCACTCTTGACACTTAGTCCTCTTGCTCTGTTGCCATTTTCTCATTTGTAAAGTGGTAGTGATGGCTCTACTAAATGAGACTTCTGGACAGTTCGTTCTTTGTATAGTTTCAAATGCGTTAATTTGGTTGCTGTGGTTTAATTAAATAATGCCTCTCCCCAGCACCACAGCTAAGATTGCCATCACCACAGTGTACTAACTGTAATTGTATAAAGTACAAACTTCCCAGCTAGCACTTCAGTCCATAAATTACCTTGTGACTAGCGATGCATATCATGATTATTGCGTAATCATGTCACTTTCAAAGTCTTCTGATGATTGGTCACTACCTTTAGCTGTTCATTTCATGCACAGATAGCAAATCATGTGGTTGTGTTATCACTTTGTATCCTGGTCATAAGCCCATGTGATATTTTACAGAAGTGGATAATCAGAAGAGGATGGGTGAACGAAGATGCAAGTACAGCAAAGAAATGAGAAGTGTAACAGTGGAAGGAGCGAAATTCAAATCAGACCTAAACAGAGTTGTCAAAGAAGTAGCTGGACAGAAGTACCTAGACACGTGGATACTGCCCCTGTTTGAGGGACTCTAGGTTTGAATCAGAAAACCTTAGGGAAGGCGAAAACATAAGCAAGGAAAACGTTTTTTAAATTTTGACACGGGTGTTTTTGATAGTCATGGAATAATCCATTTTTCCCATTAACCGCTTTGCATGGCTGTGACTTGCTTGTTTATTTTCATGATCTTGATCTTGCACTGTTGTGCCGAGTGAGGACTGCCTGTACATAAAGTGCTTAGACAGTCCCTGCCACAGAGAAATGTTTGCTACTGTAATCATTAGTAATAGCATTGATTAGTACTAAAGATTATTTCAGTAAAGAAGGATGACTGACACTAACTGATTACCTAAAAATATGTACTGGGAATCTTGCCCATAATACCTTTTTATAAAAAAATTATTTTGGTTGTTTTGACTGCTGCTGGGTCTTTGCACACGGGCTTCCTCTGCTTGCACCAAGTGGGGGCTACTCTCTCCAGTTGCCATGTGTGGGGCTTCTCATTGTGGTAGCTTCTCCTGTTGCAGAGCACAAGTTCTAGGGCAAACAGGCTTGATAGTTGCACTCGCCTAGATGCCCTGTGACATGTGGGATCTTCCTAAAAACTGTAGAACCTTCTAGAAGGATACCTCATGTTCCTGGATCAGAAGCCTTAATTTGTTCAGATGGACGTCTCCCCAGATTGTTTAGATTCGGTGCAATCGCTATCAGAATTCCAGCGGGTTTTTTCTTTTTTTTTCTTTTTAAGAAGTTGACAAATTGGTCATGTGTAAATACAAAGGATTCAGAATACCTAGAGTGTTGATAAAGAACAAGAGTTTTAGGACTCATGACTTCTGTTCAGGACTTACTTCCACAAAGCTACAGTGATCAAAACAGTATGGTACTGGCATAAGGATGACATACAGATCCGTGGAGCAGAATTGAGAGTACAAAAATAGACCTTGCATTTGTGGTCGGTTGAGTTTTGATAAGGGATCCAAGACAGTTTTAAGTGTGGAAAGAATGTGTGCGTGCCCAGGTCTTTGCGACTCTATGGATCATAGCCTGCCAGGCTCCTCTGTCCATGGGATTCTCCAGGCAAACATACTGGAGTGGGTTGCCATGCCTCCTCTAGGGGATCTTCCTGACCCAGGGATAGACCCTATATCTCTTGTGTCTCTCGCACTAGCGCCATCTGGGAAGCCTGCGCAAAGAATAGTCTTCAACGAATGGCTCTGGGACAACTGGATATCCACGTACAAAAAATGAAGTTGAATGCAGACCTTACACCATACTCAAAAGTTAACTCCAGGGATTCCCTGGTGGTCCAGTGGGTAAAGAGTCTGCCTTGCAGTGCAGGGGGCACCAGTTTGATCCCTGCCCAGGGTAGATCCCACATGCCACAAAGCGGCTGGACCCATGTGTCCAATTATGAGCCAGCGCTCTGAATCTCATGCACCCAGAGCCGGTGCACTGCAGCGGGAGAGGCTGCTGCAGTGGGAGGCCCACACAGGTCAAAGAATTAAAAAGAAGATGGATGAGGGGCTTCCCTGGTGGTCCAGTGGGTAAGGACACCGCCTTGCAGTGCAGGGGGCGCCGGTTCGATTCCTGGCCTGGGAAGATCCCACGTGCCGCGGAGCGGCTGGACTAACGTGTCCATCTACCAAGCCAAAGCTCTGGCGCGCATGTGCCCAGAGGCGGTGCTCTGAGACAACAGAGGCCACTGCGATGGGAGGCCCACACGGGCCAAAGAACAAAGATGGATGAAACTAGAAAAATGAAAGACCAATAGAAGTAGCTTGCCTGATCCGCTCCCTCCCCACCCCACCCCCTCAAATAAATAAATAAATAAATCTTTTTTTTAAAAAAAAAAAAGAAGATGGATGAAAATAAATGAATGATGACTTAGAGGCAAAAAAAAAGTGAAAAATTATTTTAAAAAATTAACTCCAAATGGATCAAAGACTTAGATGTAAGAGCTAAAACTGTTAAGCTCTTAAGAAAAACAGTATGGTACTGGCATAAGGATGACATACAGATCCGTGGAGCAGAATTGAGAGTACAAAAATAGACCTTGCATTTGTGGTCGGTTGAGTTTTGATAAGGGATCCAAGACAGTTTTAAGTGTGGAAAGAATGTGTGCGTGCCCAGGTCTTTGCGACTCTATGGATCATAGCCTGCCAGGCTCCTCTGTCCATGGGATTCTCCAGGCAAACATACTGGAGTGGGTTGCCATGCCTCCTCTAGGGGATCTTCCTGACCCAGGGATAGACCCTATATCTCTTGTGTCTCTCGCACTAGCGCCATCTGGGAAGCCTGCGCAAAGAATAGTCTTCAACGAATGGCTCTGGGACAACTGGATATCCACGTACAAAAAATGAAGTTGAATGCAGACCTTACACCATACTCAAAAGTTAACTCCAGGGATTCCCTGGTGGTCCAGTGGGTAAAGAGTCTGCCTTGCAGTGCAGGGGGCACCAGTTTGATCCCTGCCCAGGGTAGATCCCACATGCCACAAAGCGGCTGGACCCATGTGTCCAATTATGAGCCAGCGCTCTGAATCTCATGCACCCAGAGCCGGTGCACTGCAGCGGGAGAGGCTGCTGCAGTGGGAGGCCCACACAGGTCAAAGAATTAAAAAGAAGATGGATGAGGGGCTTCCCTGGTGGTCCAGTGGGTAAGGACACCGCCTTGCAGTGCAGGGGGCGCCGGTTCGATTCCTGGCCTGGGAAGATCCCACGTGCCGCGGAGCGGCTGGACTAACGTGTCCATCTACCAAGCCAAAGCTCTGGCGCGCATGTGCCCAGAGGCGGTGCTCTGAGACAACAGAGGCCACTGCGATGGGAGGCCCACACGGGCCAAAGAACAAAGATGGATGAAACTAGAAAAATGAAAGACCAATAGAAGTAGCTTGCCTGATCCGCTCCCTCCCCACCCCACCCCCTCAAATAAATAAATAAATAAATCTTTTTTTTAAAAAAAAAAAAGAAGATGGATGAAAATAAATGAATGATGACTTAGAGGCAAAAAAAAAGTGAAAAATTATTTTAAAAAATTAACTCCAAATGGATCAAAGACTTAGATGTAAGAGCTAAAACTGTTAAGCTCTTAGAAGACAAACATATTGGTGAATCTTTATAATCTTGGATTAGGCACATTTGTGTCATAGATATGATGCAGGACCACAAGCAGCAAAAGAATAAATAGATAAATTCCTTTATCAAAATTTAAAAACTTTGCGCTCCAAAGAATATCATGAAGAATGTAAACAGCCAACAGAGTGGGAAAAAATATGTCATGTGACTGATAAGTGGTTTTTGTCTTTATCAGTGAAGTGATAGATGCCCCAATTAAAAGTGGATCAGTAGATTTGACTAGACATTGCTCCAGGGAAGATGAATAAATGCCAATAATTATATGAAAAGACTCTAGACATCATTAGTCATCAGGGAAATGCAAATCAACACTTAATTACGATACCACTTCCCACCTAACCAAAAAGACATACTAATGAGTATTCATGAGAGTATGGAGAAGTTAGAACCCTCATACTTAGCTTTTGGGAATGTAAAATGGTACAGTCCTTTCAGAAAACAGTCTGACCATTCCTCAGAAGCTTAAAGATAGAGTTACTATCTGACCTACATAAAAATAATACAGTAATTCCATAGCTACACAGTTTGTAATAGTCAAGAAGTGGGAACCATCTGAGTGTCCGTCACCTGATAAATGGATAAACATATTGTAGTATCCCCATACAGTGGAGTATTATTCAACCATAAGAAGAAGTGACGTGTGCTGTAGAGTGAATGAATGAACCTTGAACACAAGCATACTACAAGACATGTACTATATGATTCCATTCATATGCCTGCCCAGAGTAAGCAGTACATAGAAGATTAGCAGTGGTCAGGTGCTGGGGAAAGGTAGACGTGGAAAGTGACCTCTGATGGGTGCAGTTTCTTTGGGGAGTGATGAAGATGGTTAGAGAGTGATAATGGCTACACAACTCTCTGTAATATACCAAAACCCACTAATTAAGTATTTTAAAAGGGTAAACTTTATAGCAGAGGCATTACCTTTCAATGAAGTTAAGTCACAGTATAGTGAATACTTACGTGTATACCATTCAGTTAAGAAATAGAACATCATTGTGACCTTTTAAGTCACTGCTCTTCTTCCACATGAGCCATGGCTCAGTCCCTCATTTTGCTCAGAATTCTGCCCACATTTTACCTTTTCAGATAGACCTTCCTTGAACATCCCATCTAAAATAGCACCCTTTGCCTGTCACTGTGTATCACTCTTATCCTTCCTTAAAAAGATTAACTTTCTACTTATTGCAGTGTACCCTTGAACAGTGGATTGGGTGCCCACCTTTCTACAGTTGAATTTTTGTGTAACTTTTCCTTTGGTTCTCTGTATCCACAATTCAGCCTCTGAGAAGTCAGCTGTCCTTGTATCTTATAGTATTGTAGTGCAAACACATTTATTGGAAAAAGCAATCAGCATGTAAGGGGACACAGTTCAAACCTGTGTTTTCCAAGGGTCAACTGTATTTTTACAGCACTGCATATTACCTGAGATACATTTATTTACTGCCAGTCTCCTCCTTCCGCCCCACCTCCCATGAGTCTGATGGGCAGAGATCATCTGTTTCCTACAGTGCTGTATCTGGTGTCTAGAGTGGAGGCTGTTATGAACTTGCTGCTCAGTAAATGTTGATTCATTGACTAAATAACTCCTTAATGTTTCAGAGCTCGGGTTCTCATGGACTTCGTCCGTAGTCCCTGAATTGCTCTGATACTTACTGTCTTTACTTTGGCACCACATTCAACTTTTGTATTAATGTTTGTGTATCTTGTCCGTCACCTGATAAATGGATAAACATATTGTAGTATCCCCATACAGTGGAGTATTATTCAACCATAAGAAGAAGTGACGTGTGCTGTAGAGTGAATGAATGAACCTTGAACACAAGCATACTACAAGACATGTACTATATGATTCCATTCATATGCCTGCCCAGAGTAAGCAGTACATAGAAGATTAGCAGTGGTCAGGTGCTGGGGAAAGGTAGACGTGGAAAGTGACCTCTGATGGGTGCAGTTTCTTTGGGGAGTGATGAAGATGGTTAGAGAGTGATAATGGCTACACAACTCTCTGTAATATACCAAAACCCACTAATTAAGTATTTTAAAAGGGTAAACTTTATAGCAGAGGCATTACCTTTCAATGAAGTTAAGTCACAGTATAGTGAATACTTACGTGTATACCATTCAGTTAAGAAATAGAACATCATTGTGACCTTTTAAGTCACTGCTCTTCTTCCACATGAGCCATGGCTCAGTCCCTCATTTTGCTCAGAATTCTGCCCACATTTTACCTTTTCAGATAGACCTTCCTTGAACATCCCATCTAAAATAGCACCCTTTGCCTGTCACTGTGTATCACTCTTATCCTTCCTTAAAAAGATTAACTTTCTACTTATTGCAGTGTACCCTTGAACAGTGGATTGGGTGCCCACCTTTCTACAGTTGAATTTTTGTGTAACTTTTCCTTTGGTTCTCTGTATCCACAATTCAGCCTCTGAGAAGTCAGCTGTCCTTGTATCTTATAGTATTGTAGTGCAAACACATTTATTGGAAAAAGCAATCAGCATGTAAGGGGACACAGTTCAAACCTGTGTTTTCCAAGGGTCAACTGTATTTTTACAGCACTGCATATTACCTGAGATACATTTATTTACTGCCAGTCTCCTCCTTCCGCCCCACCTCCCATGAGTCTGATGGGCAGAGATCATCTGTTTCCTACAGTGCTGTATCTGGTGTCTAGAGTGGAGGCTGTTATGAACTTGCTGCTCAGTAAATGTTGATTCATTGACTAAATAACTCCTTAATGTTTCAGAGCTCGGGTTCTCATGGACTTCGTCCGTAGTCCCTGAATTGCTCTGATACTTACTGTCTTTACTTTGGCACCACATTCAACTTTTGTATTAATGTTTGTGTATCTTGTCTCCACCTTATGTTATCTTTGCCCAGCAAGTCTAACATAATAAGAATAAGCACATGCTCATTACATTTTAGAGTCAGCTTATTGCTGTAGCATCTTAATTCATGTTTGGCTGTGCTGGGTCCTCATTGCTGCGGAGGCTTTTCTCTAGTTGCAGAGAGCAGGGGCTACTCTCCAGTTGTGGTGCCCGGGCTTCCCACTGCGGTGGCTTCTCCTGTTGAGGAGCATAGGTTCAATAGTTGTGGCACACAAGGTTAGTTGCTCTGCAGCATGTGGGATCTCCCTGGATTGGGGATCAAACCTGTGTCTCCTGCATTGGCAGGCGAATTCTTTACACTAAGCCACCAGAGAAGACCGCAGCTTCTTAATCTGTATGATGTTGTCATAAGTCCTTTAGTTTATTCAACAAATTTTATTCATCCAACGAATATTTATTGAATATAATATGTTATTTAGTGATGTGTCAGTTGCTCAATTGTGTCCACCTCTGTGTGACCTTGTGGGCTATAGTCTGTCAGGCCCCTCTATCCATGGAATTCTCCAGGCAGGAATACCACAGTGGGTGGCCATTCCCTTCCCCACAGGATCTTCCCAACCCAGGAATCAAACCTGGGTCTCCTGCATTGTAGACAGAATCTTTACCATTTGAGCCAGTAGGGAAGCCCTACTTAGGGATAACCACTATGAGAAAAATAAAACAGAGCAATCAGGAAGGAAGTTCCTGTGTGAAGGTTGCAGGAATTTCAAATTATAAGTGTATATTTTATGTGGTGGAATAGAGTATTCAGAAAGGATTTCAAAGACACTTTTTAATGTACCACTAACTTGTCATCATGGTGAAAAACCAATGGCATCCATTCATAGGCTGATATGAAAATTGGGTAATTGCTCATATCCTAGCCAGAGGAAAGGAAGGACTTTTAATTGGAAATCGTGTTTCATGGCTTTCTCTTCTTTTACTTTAATACTTGTTTTAATATTTACTGAATGTCAAATATCATATTTATTATAGTTATAAGCTAAATGGCAGCTAGATTGCTAATATCAGTGTTTAAAATAAATCTAAATCACAAAAGATTTTCTTGAAGTGAAAGAGGCCCTGTTTACCTAGCTAACCTAGAAATCAAAGGGAAACTTAATATTACAAGTGAATGGTTTGTTTATACTAAACATTACCCAGGCTCACCAAGATTATATTAGACATCAATGAGTTTTTTAGTATTAGATAAGACTTTTTAGTCATTGTAATTCTGTTCTTGGAAATGATTTGCCTTATGCATCAGAAAATTAGAAATTTGAACTTGCATTTTAATATCTTCCTGATGTTTAGTTCTAAACTAATGAAAATATTTTATGTTTTATATACGTTATATCTCTTAAGAGCAAATCTTGCTGAGTTTGCTGTGAATTATACATCATCATGGACCACCATTACAGCATAAGAGAATGCTACATAGTAAAGAGAAAAATAGTTCATTGAGTGATTAAAAGGACATAATTATGCTGAACTGTTATGTGATGTGAGATGTTTTACAAGATTTTCTCTTTTATTCAAATGTTGCTAAGGATTTGAAGCGTTCATTACCAGCTGGACTTGGTCTCTCAGAAACACAAATCACGTCTCATGGCTTTGACAGTACCAAAGAAGGGGTTATAGAAGCAGGAGCATTTCAAGGTAAGGAACCCATTATTTTTAAAGAAGAATGGGGTGGAGGATGGGAGAAGTTCACCAGATGCTACCTTTCTTAATAAAGTATTGGATTTGAGACCTTTAATTCCATGATAGAACACTGATTATAAATATTATCCTTTTTCCCTTCAATTGAAATGATTTAGGGATTGTTTTAGTAGTTGTCTTTATATAAACAGATCAGTGTGCTTAATTTAATTTCACTGATTACTACTTAAAATTGACTTTAAAATACTGAAATCAAAATTCAATTATAGGGGCTTCCCTGGTGGTCCAGTGGGTAAAGACACCGCCTTGCAGTGCAAGGGGCGCCGGTTTGATCCCTGGCCTGGGAAGATCCCACGTGCCGCGGAGCGGCTGGACTAACGTGTCCATCTACCAAGCCAGTGCTCTGGAGCGCATGTGCCCAGTGCTCTGCAGTGAGGGAGGCCACTGCGATGGGAGGCCCACACAGGCCAAAGAACAAAGATGGAAATAAAGACCAATAGAAGTGGCCAAAAAAAAAAAACCTCAGTTATATAAAGAATGCTGATTTAAATAACTTAAGTAGTAACCACAAAATTTATGTCAGTATTGATTTGTAGAAATACATATTTCCTATTTCAAAGCAAAAAATGAAACTTTATTGGAAACTTTATTAGAAAACGAAGCTTTTATTTTTCTTACTATGTATGCTGTGTCAGGGGTCTCCAAGACTACCCTCGTGTTCAAAGAGTAGAAAAATCTCATGATTAGTTCTAAACTAATGAAAATATTTTATGTTTTATATACGTTATATCTCTTAAGAGCAAATCTTGCTGAGTTTGCTGTGAATTATACATCATCATGGACCACCATTACAGCATAAGAGAATGCTACATAGTAAAGAGAAAAATAGTTCATTGAGTGATTAAAAGGACATAATTATGCTGAACTGTTATGTGATGTGAGATGTTTTACAAGATTTTCTCTTTTATTCAAATGTTGCTAAGGATTTGAAGCGTTCATTACCAGCTGGACTTGGTCTCTCAGAAACACAAATCACGTCTCATGGCTTTGACAGTACCAAAGAAGGGGTTATAGAAGCAGGAGCATTTCAAGGTAAGGAACCCATTATTTTTAAAGAAGAATGGGGTGGAGGATGGGAGAAGTTCACCAGATGCTACCTTTCTTAATAAAGTATTGGATTTGAGACCTTTAATTCCATGATAGAACACTGATTATAAATATTATCCTTTTTCCCTTCAATTGAAATGATTTAGGGATTGTTTTAGTAGTTGTCTTTATATAAACAGATCAGTGTGCTTAATTTAATTTCACTGATTACTACTTAAAATTGACTTTAAAATACTGAAATCAAAATTCAATTATAGGGGCTTCCCTGGTGGTCCAGTGGGTAAAGACACCGCCTTGCAGTGCAAGGGGCGCCGGTTTGATCCCTGGCCTGGGAAGATCCCACGTGCCGCGGAGCGGCTGGACTAACGTGTCCATCTACCAAGCCAGTGCTCTGGAGCGCATGTGCCCAGTGCTCTGCAGTGAGAGAGGCCACTGCGATGGGAGGCCCACACAGGCCAAAGAACAAAGATGGAAATAAAGACCAATAGAAGTGGCCAAAAAAAAAAAACCTCAGTTATATAAAGAATGCTGATTTAAATAACTTAAGTAGTAACCACAAAATTTATGTCAGTATTGATTTGTAGAAATACATATTTCCTATTTCAAAGCAAAAAATGAAACTTTATTGGAAACTTTATTAGAAAACGAAGCTTTTATTTTTCTTACTATGTATGCTGTGTCAGGGGTCTCCAAGACTACCCTCTGTCAGTAGTTTCCAAAGAGGACTAATAAGACTCAATATAGAGTCATACTCCAGACTGTACTTACAGCAGAAGTATACCAAGCGTACTGGGAAGGGGGAAAGCATGCCTCAGGTGACATGTGGGGAAAACGAGCCATCAGCTTGCAAGGGTCGCACAGGACGTGCTTAATTCCCCCGCAGCGCTGTGACAAATGTGAAGTATTGCTAACCAGGGAAGATAATTAGAGACTTAGTTCCCAGGGTTTCTATTGGAGATTGTTCACATAGGCACTCTGCCTAGCATGGGTCCAAGATTCCAGAAAAGCATAAACCATAGTGTCTGAAAAACAGTTCAGGCATAGTGAGCAAGTCTGACCATTCCAGGAGTGGAGAGAATCACTGAAAATTAAAGTTCTCAGATGCCAATGGACAGCCATTCTGTGTAAGCTGGTCTTTATATTATTATGTATATATTATTATATATATTATATTATGTATATATTATTATATATATTATTGTATATATTATATACATTATATATGATTATAATTATTACATATATAATGTGTATATAATATATACAATAATATACAGTATTATATATGATATATGCTATAAAATATTATATAAGTACATATAATGTTATATATAGTGTTATATACCATATATTATATAATTATATTAATATGTATCATATGATATACAATATATTATGTATTATAATATCGATTTATATATTACTGATATAATGTATAAAATATGTTATTTATTATATATTACATATACCATGAAATAAATATTATATTAATAAATATTGAATTTATTTATTATGATTTATATATTATATAAATTATAATTACATTGTATATTGGATTATAATTATTGTAATGTTTATATATGACATTATAATATACAATAATATATATCATATGATATATATTTATATCATATACACATAATATATCATATATAACATATGTAACCTATATACTATATGATGTGTGATGTATTATATATAATTATATATAATATTATATATTATTATATGTTATATATATAATACATTGTATATTATATATATTGTATAGATTTATGTGTTATATATTTTATATTATACATTATAATAATAANCATAATAATTCTAAACATAATATATATTCTAATATATAGTAATATATTCTAATATATATGTATTCTGATATAAAATATATATTCTAATATATATTATATAATTATATATAAATATTGCATATATAGTATATGTGTTATATAGGTAATATATTATATATTTTGTATTATACATAATAATTATAATAACTAAATATAGTTAATAATTATAATATATAAAATTATATAAGTATAACTATCGATTATATTATAATTATTAATTATAACCATGTAATTATAATTATATATGTAATTGTAATTATTATAATATATATTATATTGTCTATAATATATATTTATATAATATGTAATATGTAATAATAAAATATAGTATTAATATATATTAATATTAATGTATTGTATATAATTATATAATATGTGATTATATATTATATAATTGTATATTATATATATTATATATATACAATTATTTATATATAATTATTTTTATTTTGCTTTTACAGAGTTTTGTTGTTTACAACTATACCTTTATACATTGATTCAAATCAGTCTTAGGTATACCCTTGACCCCTCCCACCTGAATCCCGCTCCCAGTCCCTCTCCATCCCACCCCTCCATGTTGTGGAGCCCCCATGTAAGTTCCTTTAGTCTTTCAGCTTATCCACAGTGGTTGTCTCTTTTTGTATATGATAGTGTAGGTTTCCATGTTGCTTTTTCCAAACTTCTCATCCTCTCCTCCCTCCCCCCAATGACCATGAGTCTGTTCTGTATGTCTGTTTCTCCATTGCTGCTCTGCATATGCATTTATCAGTACCATCTTTCTAGACTCCATGTATATGTGTTAGTATACTATATTTGTCCTTCTCTTTTTGACTTACTTCACTTTGTATAACAGATTCTAGATTCCTCCACCTCATTAGCACTGATTTGAATGCATTTCTTTTTATGCCTAAGAAATATTCCGCTGTATATATGAACCATCGCTTCTTTATCCATTCATTTGTTGATGGATATCTGGGTTGTTTCCATGTTCTAACTATTGTAAATAGTGCCACAGTGAATGTGTGTCCCTTTCAATTTTGATTTCTTCAGGGTATATACCTAATAGTGGGATTGCTGGGTCATAGGGTGCTTCCATTCCTAGTTTTTTAAAGAAATCTCCATACTGTCTTCCATAGTGGCTGTATCAGTTTACATTCCCACCAGCAGTGCAAGAGTGTTCCTTTTTCTCCACACCCTCTCCAGTACTTACTGTCTGGATTTCTTGATGATGGCCATTCTGACTGGTGTGAGGTGATATCTCATTCTAGTTTTGATTAGCATTTCTCTAACGATGGACATTGTTGAGCATCGTTTCATGTGTCTGTATAGCTTCTTTGGTGAGGTGTTTATTTAGGTCTTTTTGCCATCTTTTGATTGGGTTGTTTTTTCAGTGTTAAGTTGTATGAGCTACTTATGTATTTTGGAAATTAGTTCTTTGTTGGTTGTTTCATTTGCTATGATTTTCTCCCATTCAGAAGGTTGTCTTTTCACCCTGTGTATAGTTTCTTTTTGCTGTGCAAAAGCTTTTAAGTTTAATTAGGTCCCATTTGTTTGTTTTTGTTTTTATTTTCATTACTCTAGAGGGCAGGTCATAGAAGATCTTACTTTGATTTATGTTGTCAAGTGTTCTGCCTATATTTCCCTCTAAGAGTTTTATGGTTTCTGGTCTTACATTTAGGTCTTTAATCCATTTTGAGTTTATCTTTGTATAAGGTGTTAGGGAGTGTTCTAATTTTTCGTGTCTTGTCTTTACTTGTATATGGTAGTGTAGATTTCCATGCTACTTTTCCAATACTTCTTATCCACTCTTCCCTCCCCCCAGTGACCATAAGTCTGTTCTCTAAGTCTGTTTCTCCATTGCTGCTCTGCATATGCATTTATCAGTACCATCTTTCTAGACTCCATGTATATGTGTTAGTATACTATATTTGTCCTTCTCTTTTTGACTTACTTCACTTTGTATAACAGATTCTAGATTCCTCCACCTCATTAGCACTGATTTGAATGCATTTCTTTTTATGCCTAAGAAATATTCCGCTGTATATATGAACCATCGCTTCTTTATCCATTCATTTGTTGATGGATATCTGGGTTGTTTCCATGTTCTAACTATTGTAAATAGTGCCACAGTGAATGTGTGTCCCTTTCAATTTTGATTTCTTCAGGGTATATACCTAATAGTGGGATTGCTGGGTCATAGGGTGCTTCCATTCCTAGTTTTTTAAAGAAATCTCCATACTGTCTTCCATAGTGGCTGTATCAGTTTACATTCCCACCAGCAGTGCAAGAGTTTTCCCTTTTTTCTCCACACCTCTCCAGTACTTACTGTCTGGATTTCTTGATGATGGCCATTCTGACTGGTGTGAGGTGATATCTCATTCTAGTTTTGATTAGCATTTCTCTAACGATGGACATTGTTGAGCATCGTTTCATGTGTCTGTATAGCTTCTTTGGTGAGGTGTTTATTTAGGTCTTTTTGCCATCTTTTGATTGGGTTGTTTTTTCAGTGTTAAGTTGTATGAGCTACTTATGTATTTTGGAAATTAGTTCTTTGTTGGTTGTTTCATTTGCTATGATTTTCTCCCATTCAGAAGGTTGTCTTTTCACCCTGTGTATAGTTTCTTTTTGCTGTGCAAAAGCTTTTAAGTTTAATTAGGTCCCATTTGTTTGTTTTTGTTTTTATTTTCATTACTCTAGAGGGCAGGTCATAGAAGATCTTACTTTGATTTATGTTGTCAAGTGTTCTGCCTATATTTCCCTCTAAGAGTTTTATGGTTTCTGGTCTTACATTTAGGTCTTTAATCCATTTTGAGTTTATCTTTGTATAAGGTGTTAGGGAGTGTTCTAACTTCATTTTTTTACGTGTACCTGTCCAATTTTCCCAGCACCACTTGTTGAAGAGGCTATCTTTGCCCCATGGTATGTTCTTGCCTCCTTTGCCCAAAAATAAGGTACCCATAGGTGTGTGGGTTTATATCTGGACTCTCTATCTTGTTCCATTGGTCTATATTTCTGTTTTTGTGCCAGTACCATACTGTCTTGATGACTGTTGCTTTGTGTATAGTCTGAAGTTAGGGAGGTTGATCCCTCCAACTCCATTCTTCTTTCTCAAGTTTGGTTTGACTGTCTGGGGTCTTTTGGGTTTCCGTATGAACTGTGCTATTTTTTGGTCTAGTCCTGCAAAGAATACCATTGGTAACTTGATAGGAATCTATAAGCTGGTCTTTTTAAGGGTAAATAGTAGACCTACTATGTTAGCTATTTTCTGCATACATCCCATGTGTGTGTGTGTGTATATATATATATATATATATATTTTAATGTAAAGAAAAGTGCTTCCTTTTTAAATACTCTGCATATATAACCTTCTTTTAGGTATTTTTTTCGTTTCACACAAGTGAAAGAAAGTAAGATCGTGTGGATATTTGAATGTAAAAATGGATTTTCTTGACACAGCTTTGGTTAAAGTAGCAATAGTTGATGTTCAGTGAAGTATTTTAATTTTAATGCTTTATTATAATTTCACAAAATAAAAAAAATCTCCATGCCTTTGAACTCCTTAGCTCTTTTGCAGATAACAGTATTCTATATTTTATTATACTAATGGCCAATGTTTTAGCTTCTTTGGTAGTGTTAGCTTTTGCCATCTTTTGATTGGGTTGTTTTTTCAGTGTTAAGTTGTATGAGCTACTTATGTATTTTGGAAATTAGTTCTTTGTTGGTTGTTTCATTTGCTATGATTTTCTCCCATTCAGAAGGTTGTCTTTTCACCCTGTGTATAGTTTCTTTTTGCTGTGCAAAAGCTTTTAAGTTTAATTAGGTCCCATTTGTTTGTTTTTGTTTTTATTTTCATTACTCTAGAGGGCAGGTCATAGAAGATCTTGCTTTATGTTGTCAAGTGTTCTGCCTATGTTTTCCTCCAGGGGTTGTATGGTTTCTGGTCTTACATTTAGGTCTTTAATCCATTTTGAGTTTATCTTTGTATAAGGTGTTAGGGAGTGTTCTAACTTCATTTTTTTACGTGTACCTGTCCAATTTTCCCAGCACCACTTGTTGAAGAGGCTATCTTTGCCCCATGGTATGTTCTTGCCTCCTTTGCCCAAAAATAAGGTACCCATAGGTGTGTGGGTTTATATCTGGACTCTCTATCTTGTTCCATTGGTCTATATTTCTGTTTTTGTGCCAGTACCATACTGTCTTGATGACTGTTGCTTTGTGTATAGTCTGAAGTTAGGGAGGTTGATCCCTCCAACTCCATTCTTCTTTCTCAAGTTTGGTTTGACTGTCTGGGGTCTTTTGGGTTTCCGTATGAACTGTGCTATTTTTTGGTCTAGTCCTGCAAAGAATACCATTGGTAACTTGATAGGAATCTATAAGCTGGTCTTTTTAAGGGTAAATAGTAGACCTACTATGTTAGCTATTTTCTGCATACATCCCATGTGTGTGTGTGTGTATATATATATATATATATATATTTTAATGTAAAGAAAAGTGCTTCCTTTTTAAATACTCTGCATATATAACCTTCTTTTAGGTATTTTTTTCGTTTTCACACAAGTGAAAGAAAGTAAGATCGTGTGGATATTTGAATGTAAAAATGGATTTTCTTGACACAGCTTTGGTTAAAGTAGCAATAGTTGATGTTCAGTGAAGTATTTTAATTTTAATGCTTTATTATAATTTCACAAAATAAAAAAAATCTCCATGCCTTTGAACTCCTTAGCTCTTTTGCAGATAACAGTATTCTATATTTTATTATACTAATGGCCAATGTTTTAGTTAAAAACAACTTATATTTTGAAGTATATTCTTTGCTAAATGGATCCTAGAAATAGGAATTTAGGATAAGCCAGTGTAGTATCTTACAGTATAAGATACTGTAAAATGAGTGGGCTATTGGTTGACATAATTTTTCCCCATTTTCATTTTTCTGTTCACAAAAATAAAGATACAGAAAGTTAGCATATGTGTCCGTATCTCAGTAGTCATTGTGTAGCATTGTGGTGGTGGTTTCTAGGGGATAACTTCAAAAAGGTTGACTGACAAAAAGAGAAAGACAAGTACAATATACTAACACATATATATGGAATCTAGTAGGATGGTAATGATAACATATGCAGTGAAGCGATGGAAAAAAAGACATGGACAGTAGACATATGGACATTGTGGGGAATGAACAGTGGGTGGGAGGCGTAAAGGAAGTAGCATGAAGGCCTGTACTATCATACATGAAGAAAATAGCTATCGTCATTGCTCTGTGAGAAAAGGGGATCCTGCAGGGGTGCTGTGTGATGGTCTGGAGAGGTGGGATGGTGGGGATATACGTATGACTAAACTGGGAACATACGTATCTGTAAACAACAAAACCTGTAAAAGTTTAAAAGTAAAATAAAAGTAAAAAAAAAACAAAAAAGGTTGACTGAGCCTAAGATCATGAGTGCTTGAAGACATAAGGCTTACTTTGTATAACATAACAATATTTTTGGACCAGTCACCAATTTCCAAATTTAAATGTCAACATAGAATTTAAAAAATACGTTTATAATTAAGGTATTTAAAGTATTTTCAGTGAAATTATTTAGCTAACATTCGGTATTATCCTTTCCCCCTTAAGCAAAATAGTATTTTGCAATAATCAGGATCAACTGATGTTGTAACCTGTTGTACATGAACATGAAACTGCCAGTCAGTTTCACTTGGTTATTGGTTCAGTCACTCAGTACGTCTGACTCTTTGTGACCCCATGGACTGCAGCATGCCAGGCTTCTCTGGGAGATGGTGAAGAATATCTCACTTGCTTATAGATCCACTCTAGTCTTTCAGATTGAAATTTAAAAAATATGCTTCATGATAATGGCAGAAATTTATGTCTCTTTGACTTTATGAAACACTTTTTTAAAAAAACAAACTACATAGTGAATCAGTATATTAAAAAGGTAATCATTCTGTGATACTCAGATTAGTTAAGCGTTTCTTGGAAAGTTGTAGGCAAGTGCATTGTTTTAAGGCATACCATGATTTTCGCGTGTTCTTGGTACTGTTCAGTCACTAAGTTGTGTCTGACTATTGCAACCCCATGAACTGTGGCACATCAGGCTTCCCTGTCCTCCACTACTTCTAGTTGCTCAAACTCATGTCCATTGAGTCGGTGATGCCATCCAACCATCTCATCCTGTATCATCCCCTCTCCTCCTGCCTTCAGTCTTTCCCAGCATCAGGGTCTTTTCCAGTGAGTCAGGTCTTTGCATCAGGTGGCCAAAGTTCACCTGATTCAAAGTTGGCGCTTCAGCTTCAGCATTAGTACTTCTAATGAATATTCAGAGTTGATTTCCTGTAGGATTGCTGTCCAAGGGACTTTCAAGAGTCTTCTCCAGTGCCACAATTCCAAAGCGTCAGTTCTTCAGCACTCTGCCTTCTTCATGGTCTAGTTCTCACATCCATACATGACTGCTGGAAAAACCACAGCTTTGTCTATATGGACTTTTGTTGGCAAAGTGATGTCCATGCTTTTTTGAGTGTTGAGTTTAAAACCAGCTTTTTTGAGTGTTGAGTTTTAAACCAGCTTTCTCACTCTCCTCTTTCACCCTTATTTTGCCATTAAAATGACTGGTATCATCTGCATATCTGAGGTTGTTATTTCTTCCAGTGTTCTTGATTCCAGCTCGTGATTCATCCGTTCCGGCATATCACATGATGTACTCTGCATACAAGTTAAATAAGCGGGGTGACAATATACAGCCTTGACGTACTCCTTTCCCAATTTGCTACCAGTCCATTGTTCCATGTCTGATTCTAAGTGTTGCTTCTTGTCCTGCATGCAGGTTTCTCAGAAGACAGGTAAGGTGATCTGTTATTCCCATGTCTTTTTCCACAGTTTGTTGTGATTGACACAGTCAAAGGCGTTAGCATAGTCAGTGAAGCAGAAGTAGATGTTTTTCTAGAATTCCCTTGCTTTCTGTATGACCCAATGGTTTGGTCTCTGGTTCCTCTGCCTTTTCTGAATCCAGCTTGTACATCTGGAAGGCCTTGATTCACATACTGTTGAAGTCTAGCTTAATGGATTTTGAGCACTACCTTGCTAGCATCTGAAATGAGCGCAGGTCTACGGCCATACCACCCTGAACGCGCCCGATCTCGTCTGAAATGAGTGCAGTTGTGCAGTAGTTTGAACATTCTTTGACGTTACCTTTCTTTGAGATTGGAATGAAAACTGATCTTTTCCAGTCCTTTTACCACTGCTGAGTTTTCCAAGTTTGCTGACATATTGAGTGCAGCGTTTTAAAAGCATCATCTTTTAAGATTTAAAATAGCTGAGTTGTAATTCTGTCACTTCCACTAGCTTTGTTATAATACTTCCTGCGGCCCTTTTGACTTCATACTCCAGAGTATCTGGCTGTCGGTGATTGACCACACTGTTATGGGTATCTGGGTCATTAAGACCTTTTTTTTATGTAGTTCTTCTGTGTATTCTTGCCACTTCTTAATCTGTTCTCCTTTTATTAGGTCCTTTATTGTGCCTATCTTTGCATGAAATATTCTCTTGCTTCCCTCCAGTTTTCTTGAGGAGATCTCTAGTCTTTCCCATTCTATTGTTTTCCTCTATTTCTTTGTGTTGTTCACTTAAGAAGGCTCTCTTGTATCTCCTTGTTGTTCTTTGGCACTCTGCATTCAGTTGTTATCCCCAAGAAAAAGAAATGAAAGAAGGCAAAGTTGTTGTCTAAGGAGGCCTTAGAAATAACTGAGAAAAGAAGAGAAGTGAAAAGCGCAGGAGAAAATGAAAGTACATCCAACTGAATGTAGAGTTCCAGAAAATAGCAAGGAGAAATAAGAAAGCCTTCTTAAGTAAACAAAATTTAGAATATAGATCTTATGAAAAGTTGTTTGAGATCGGGGCACTATTAACTCTCTGGTAAAATGCCTGGGTGATAGCTTTATAATGACTCTATTACCATTTACTTTCCATATCTGGAGCAAATTTAAAAGAAATTATACATAAATTCAGTGTAACAACAAATACTGAAATCTACCCAACAAATACATTATATCAGTACTAGTGGAAACCATGAGTAAATCAGAACTCTTAAGAGTGAACTGTGTTTGGTACCAGAGTTTTGTCTTACTGGGGTTTTGATCATTACATGTTCATATTCCTGGACTTCTGCTGTTGAGAAAAAACAGAGCTAACTCTCTAGAGTTAGTCAATTAGCAAAGACCTAGAGTTTTAAGAACTATTTTTGTTGGAATGATTTACTTTTGTGTGTGTGTGTGCGTGTATGACTTTAGAAACTAAATTGTCTGATTTAAAGAAAAAATAAATAAATAAAGGGTTGAAGATACAGAGAATAATTACCCTTGAAAGTAAAGCAGACAGTTGAAGACTTACCTCGGCATAGTGGATATTAGTATTTAAAATAGCTGAGTTGTAATTCTGTCACTTCCACTAGCTTTGTTATAATACTTCCTGCGGCCCTTTTGACTTCATACTCCAGAGTATCTGGCTGTCGGTGATTGACCACACTGTTATGGGTATCTGGGTCATTAAGACCTTTTTTTTATGTAGTTCTTCTGTGTATTCTTGCCACTTCTTAATCTGTTCTCCTTTTATTAGGTCCTTTATTGTGCCTATCTTTGCATGAAATATTCTCTTGCTTCCCTCCAGTTTTCTTGAGGAGATCTCTAGTCTTTCCCATTCTATTGTTTTCCTCTATTTCTTTGTGTTGTTCACTTAAGAAGGCTCTCTTGTATCTCCTTGTTGTTCTTTGGCACTCTGCATTCAGTTGTTATCCCCAAGAAAAAGAAATGAAAGAAGGCAAAGTTGTTGTCTAAGGAGGCCTTAGAAATAACTGAGAAAAGAAGAGAAGTGAAAAGCGCAGGAGAAAATGAAAGTACATCCAACTGAATGTAGAGTTCCAGAAAATAGCAAGGAGAAATAAGAAAGCCTTCTTAAGTAAACAAAATTTAGAATATAGATCTTATGAAAAGTTGTTTGAGATCGGGGCACTATTAACTCTCTGGTAAAATGCCTGGGTGATAGCTTTATAATGACTCTATTACCATTTACTTTCCATATCTGGAGCAAATTTAAAAGAAATTATACATAAATTCAGTGTAACAACAAATACTGAAATCTACCCAACAAATACATTATATCAGTACTAGTGGAAACCATGAGTAAATCAGAACTCTTAAGAGTGAACTGTGTTTGGTACCAGAGTTTTGTCTTACTGGGGTTTTGATCATTACATGTTCATATTCCTGGACTTCTGCTGTTGAGAAAAAACAGAGCTAACTCTCTAGAGTTAGTCAATTAGCAAAGACCTAGAGTTTTAAGAACTATTTTTGTTGGAATGATTTACTTTTGTGTGTGTGTGTGTGCGTGTATGACTTTAGAAACTAAATTGTCTGATTTAAAGAAAAAATAAATAAATAAAGGGTTGAAGATACAGAGAATAATTACCCTTGAAAGTAAAGCAGACAGTTGAAGACTTACCTCGGCATAGTGTCTTTTGCTACTTTAGTTTGGGAAGTTTTGTATCATTTGTGACATATATATTATACATATCTCATATGTCATGAGATTATTTCTTATACAAGATAAACACTAATAGCCAGAACAGCCTAGCTCTGCATTCAGTTGTTATCCCCAAGAAAAAGAAATGAAAGAAGGCAAAGGCGTTGTCTAAGGAGATATTATGGTGCGAATTCAGAACATCTGAGTCTCTGATAAGCTGTTTTAACCACTCTGAGCCTCATTTCTCCCTTACTTTAGTGTCAGACTACTTGATTTCTATTGTCCCTTCCAGTTTTACATGTCTGTAGTTAATGTCATTCTTTTTTTTTTTTTTTTACTTTATTTATTTTTGGGCGGTGGTCGGGTTGGGGATGGAGGGGAGCGGGTGGGCCACTTCTATTGGTCTTTCATTTTTTCTATTTTCATCCGTCTTTGTTCTTTGGCTCCTGTGGGCCTCCCATCGCGGTGGCCTCTGTTGTCGCAGAGCACCGGCTCTGGGCGCATGCACTCCAGAGCTACGGCTCGGTAGTTAGACACATCAGTCCAGCCGCTCCGCGGCACGTGGGATCTTCCCAGGCCAGGGATCGAACCGGCGCCCCTTGCACTGCAAGGCGGTGTCTTTACCCACTGGACCACCAGGGGAAGCCCTAATGTCATTCTATTTAGATACATTGCGTGTTTTGGATTTTAATCATAGACCCAGTCCAGATTAAGGTTTCCATATTATTAAAACTGCTGATTGTTTCTGATCAGAACTTAGTATACTGGGATATGAAAAAAGTTGATAGTGATTCTTATTAGAAGCTTCTGATTATAAATTTGATACATTATTTGTTTCTAGAAAACTAGGAAAGAGTGTAGTTGTAATAAAATTATCTTATAAACATTAAAATACATTCAGTTAAAGGTAAAGAATGTTAATAATGTTTTCAGTTTCTTTTCAATTATCATTTCCCTAAAGACATACAACCTTTACAATTCAAAATAGTCATTTGACGCTTTACAGTTTTATGCTGGACATTAGCAACAATGTTGAATACTCAGTTTTTCTTTTGAAAAAACTAAGGCTCAAGAGTTATAATTGGCCAGGGTATTCCTGGGGATCTTGTGAAAATGCAAGTTCTGGTTTAGTAGGTCTGTATTTCTGATGAGCTCTGAGGTGACGTCATTGATAGAACCTCTTGCATCCATACTGTAAGTAGTAATAATCTACACTAGGTGATATTTGATTTATGTTTGACAGTTTTGGCTACAGTTTCTATAAAGGCTATGATTCATTCACATTTCTGTGAATTTTATTGACAGATTTGATACAGTGTTGCATGTTTGAATTTCTACTAAAAGAGTTTTCCTCTGTATGTTAGAGTAGCAAGTTTTAAAATATTAGGCTTTAAATCATTCAGCTATGGGACTTGAGTCACATTCTTTTAATTGATTTGGAAATTAGCAAAGTTCAGGTAAGGTCCTGTTTAAACATGATCTTACCAAGTTTCTTCTTAGACTTATGTGGTTTGTTTGGTTTTGATAGTTCAATGCAAAGTTGATATAAGAACTCAGCCTGGTGGCCTCCATTTATTTATCACTCATCCATTTCTGCAAGAAAGCAACTGTACTAGTTCCAGCTTATAATCTTAGTTTTTGAATATGTTAAAGGGTATGTCAGTACACCTGTACTCAAAATGTACATTATGTGGAGGAAGAAAGGGATTTTCACAGTGAAATGTCTGCCCTTTGCAGGTTCCCCAGCACCACCTCTGCCATCTGTTATGTCTCCTAGCAGGGTTGCAGCTAGTCGACTGGCCCAACCAAGTCGTTAGTTCATTATTAAACTGCTGATTGTTTCTGATCAGAACTTAGTATACTGGGATATGAAAAAAGTTGATAGTGATTCTTATTAGAAGCTTCTGATTATAAATTTGATACATTATTTGTTTCTAGAAAACTAGGAAAGAGTGTAGTTGTAATAAAATTATCTTATAAACATTAAAATACATTCAGTTAAAGGTAAAGAATGTTAATAATGTTTTCAGTTTCTTTTCAATTATCATTTCCCTAAAGACATACAACCTTTACAATTCAAAATAGTCATTTGACGCTTTACAGTTTTATGCTGGACATTAGCAACAATGTTGAATACTCAGTTTTTCTTTTGAAAAAACTAAGGCTCAAGAGTTATAATTGGCCAGGGTATTCCTGGGGATCTTGTGAAAATGCAAGTTCTGGTTTAGTAGGTCTGTATTTCTGATGAGCTCTGAGGTGACGTCATTGATAGAACCTCTTGCATCCATACTGTAAGTAGTAATAATCTACACTAGGTGATATTTGATTTATGTTTGACAGTTTTGGCTACAGTTTCTATAAAGGCTATGATTCATTCACATTTCTGTGAATTTTATTGACAGATTTGATACAGTGTTGCATGTTTGAATTTCTACTAAAAGAGTTTTCCTCTGTATGTTAGAGTAGCAAGTTTTAAAATATTAGGCTTTAAATCATTCAGCTATGGGACTTGAGTCACATTCTTTTAATTGATTTGGAAATTAGCAAAGTTCAGGTAAGGTCCTGTTTAAACATGATCTTACCAAGTTTCTTCTTAGACTTATGTGGTTTGTTTGGTTTTGATAGTTCAATGCAAAGTTGATATAAGAACTCAGCCTGGTGGCCTCCATTTATTTATCACTCATCCATTTCTGCAAGAAAGCAACTGTACTAGTTCCAGCTTATAATCTTAGTTTTTGAATATGTTAAAGGGTATGTCAGTACACCTGTACTCAAAATGTACATTATGTGGAGGAAGAAAGGGATTTTCACAGTGAAATGTCTGCCCTTTGCAGGTTCCCCAGCACCACCTCTGCCATCTGTTATGTCTCCTAGCAGGGTTGCAGCTAGTCGACTGGCCCAACCAGGAAGTGATTTAAGTGTTCCTGCAGGTATTGACTGTACTGATGGGGTACAGCCCTTCTTGCTACTGCTGAAGCTAAACTAACTCACTCAGTTTCATCACTTGCTCTATATTCTTAGGTGTGTGTTATTCTGGCTTTTTGGTGGCTGCTTTTTCTTTTCTTTTTTTTTAAATAATAAGGAAAATAGTCTTTCTAGCCATAGCTTATCTTTCTGGCTTTTCAGAGCTTATTGCACTCTATCTCAAATGTAAAACTTAATTCACTTTACAGTAAAAAAAAGCACTGTAAAATTTGATTCATTTTAAATCATCCTTTCTTTGCTTTGGAAAATGTTGCTTTATTTATTTGATTCTAAACTCTCAGCTTTGCAGCTCTACCCTCTGTTTTCTGTTAAATAAAACAGGAGCCTTCAATAGTTGGGTTGTTCATTACCTGGAATGAGTCAAGTGGAAAAGGTTGTGTCTTCCTGTTTTCAACTTTGGCTTAACAAGTAGTTGTCAAATTGCATCAAAATGCTGTGTAATTTTCCAATTATGTCCAGTGAAAATTACTGGAAAAAAATCTATTTATTTGTGTTGAATTTGCTCTGTACTTTAATATTGCTGGACTGTAAATATAGGGGAAGAAATAAAGTATTTCTTTTTACACAAAATGTTAATATTTTTATATTTTATTTCTGTTAGGATTTTGTAAATCTTAAATGTGTTTGATTGTATATACTGTTCTCCTTAGATTTTAGTAAAACTGTGGTAAATACTGGTCTAGCTATAGGAGTGAGAAAAGAAATTTTTGCTGATTCTGACCTTTTAAAACCATTTTATAAAATGTTTTCTCTTGTCTTTTTAAAAATTATTGTCATAAAATTATTTCTATCACAAGTCATTAGTATCACAGATGTTTACTAAATATTTTCTTCCCTGAAGAATACTCAAAGGAACTGAATAGTAATCGAGTTGCTGTTAAGTCATAATTTCTTCATTGTTGGAGCAGTGCTTATCAGGGCTTGGTACTGCCTCTGTTAATTATGGCTTTGGGGAGAAGTGGTGAATCTCTGGACAAAAAACATGAGGCGCAATGTAGATTTTGTTTGAACAAAAAGTTTTTATACTGGTGGTAAGATACTTTTAATGACTTTAAAATTATAGTATTTTTAAATTCTTCTAAATCATATTGACAGTCTGTTGTTGCTCTTCTCGGCGGTATAGTGAGAGGAGATCACTGTGAAGAGTGTGAGCCTTTCCGATGGTTACTGACAGTTTTTTTTTTGAATCATTAGGTTATAAGATTAATTGTAGAAATTGTATTTTCCCTGAAGTAAACAACTGTTTGGAGATGAAGGCCTATTGCAGCATTTTTTTTTTTTAGGAAGATGAACAAACCACAGAAATATTTTCTTTAAGTATTAGGAAATCATCCTCAAAATGATTCCAGGAGGTTTTAGTCCTCCACTCTGTAAGAACCTTGATGAAGGCTCATCATTGCTAGCATATTTAAGGAGCCTTCAATAGTTGGGTTGTTCATTACCTGGAATGAGTCAAGTGGAAAAGGTTGTGTCTTCCTGTTTTCAACTTTGGCTTAACAAGTAGTTGTCAAATTGCATCAAAATGCTGTGTAATTTTCCAATTATGTCCAGTGAAAATTACTGGAAAAAAATCTATTTATTTGTGTTGAATTTGCTCTGTACTTTAATATTGCTGGACTGTAAATATAGGGAAGAAATAAAGTATTTCTTTTTACACAAAATGTTAATATTTTTATATTTTATTTCTGTTAGGATTTTGTAAATCTTAAATGTGTTTGATTGTATATACTGTTCTCCTTAGATTTTAGTAAAACTGTGGTAAATACTGGTCTAGCTATAGGAGTGAGAAAAGAAATTTTTGCTGATTCTGACCTTTTAAAACCATTTTATAAAATGTTTTCTCTTGTCTTTTTAAAAATTATTGTCATAAAATTATTTCTATCACAAGTCATTAGTATCACAGATGTTTACTAAATATTTTCTTCCCTGAAGAATACTCAAAGGAACTGAATAGTAATCGAGTTGCTGTTAAGTCATAATTTCTTCATTGTTGGAGCAGTGCTTATCAGGGCTTGGTACTGCCTCTGTTAATTATGGCTTTGGGGAGAAGTGGTGAATCTCTGGACAAAAAACATGAGGCGCAATGTAGATTTTGTTTGAACAAAAAGTTTTTATACTGGTGGTAAGATACTTTTAATGACTTTAAAATTATAGTATTTTTAAATTCTTCTAAATCATATTGACAGTCTGTTGTTGCTCTTCTCGGCGGTATAGTGAGAGGAGATCACTGTGAAGAGTGTGAGCCTTTCCGATGGTTACTGACAGTTTTTTTTTTGAATCATTAGGTTATAAGATTAATTGTAGAAATTGTATTTTCCCTGAAGTAAACAACTGTTTGGAGATGAAGGCCTATTGCAGCATTTTTTTTTTTTAGGAAGATGAACAAACCACAGAAATATTTTCTTTAAGTATTAGGAAATCATCCTCAAAATGATTCCAGGAGGTTTTAGTCCTCCACTCTGTAAGAACCTTGTTTCCTTAAATGCATAAGGAGTTAATTTGAACTGCATCAGTGTTTTGTTTTCTTTCTGCTTGTCTGTGCTTTGCATTTTTATCTTGTGTTCTGATATTACAGGTGGCCAGAGAACACAGACAAAAAGTGGCCCAGTTATTCTAGCAGATGAAACTAAAAATCCTGCAATGGAAAAGTTAGAACTTGTTAGAAAATGGAGTCTAAATACCTACAAGGTTTGTAATATTTTTATTTTTAATGTTTTCAACCCAACTAACTCTAAGAATTTCATTTGTATGTTACTCATATAATTATTTTGCAATTTATATAAATGTATAGGAGAGAATAGTGCTCTTTAAACATAAATAGACAATTGGAAATAAAGTAGTTTGTCTTATTGATCTTCACATAAATGTAGTCTAAAAAGTCAGTAGCTTAAGTTCTTAACTACTGAAGTTCTCATTGACAGATAACACATAATTGAAGAAGAAAAACATTCCCTGGGAGCACAGTTAGCTGTAGAACTGCCTTAGATATGTTCTGTCACAGCCTCCGTCTTTCTGATACTTTACAGCAGCAGAATGTCAAGAGAGGCGTGTAAGTTTTCCAAAGTTTGGCATCCTCTGATCTGACAGGGTTCATTTTGCTTACATCCTTCCCTTGATCCGCCTTGTCTTTGGAGTGTCTGACCACATCTTCTTTTCCAGCTTTACCTCTTGCTGCTCTGCTTTTCCACCCACAGGTCCACTGGTCCACACCAGTTTACCCAGAGATGCCTGAACAGCTATGCCCTCTCACCTCCCCGCTGTGGTCATGGGACTGTGGTTGCCCACTGCCTGGATCTCCCTATCATGCTCCCTTCCACTGCACTTTCCACCAGACTGAGCCCCACTCAGTATTTATTAAATTTGTTTATTCAACCATTCCTTTGTTCATTTGTTCCTGAAGTAAACAACTGTTTGGAGATGAAGGCCTATTGCAGCATTTTTTTTTTTTAGGAAGATGAACAAACCACAGAAATATTTTCTTTAAGTATTAGGAAATCATCCTCAAAATGATTCCAGGAGGTTTTAGTCCTCCACTCTGTAAGAACCTTGTTTCCTTAAATGCATAAGGAGTTAATTTGAACTGCATCAGTGTTTTGTTTTCTTTCTGCTTGTCTGTGCTTTGCATTTTTATCTTGTGTTCTGATATTACAGGTGGCCAGAGAACACAGACAAAAAGTGGCCCAGTTATTCTAGCAGATGAAACTAAAAATCCTGCAATGGAAAAGTTAGAACTTGTTAGAAAATGGAGTCTAAATACCTACAAGGTTTGTAATATTTTTATTTTTAATGTTTTCAACCCAACTAACTCTAAGAATTTCATTTGTATGTTACTCATATAATTATTTTGCAATTTATATAAATGTATAGGAGAGAATAGTGCTCTTTAAACATAAATAGACAATTGGAAATAAAGTAGTTTGTCTTATTGATCTTCACATAAATGTAGTCTAAAAAGTCAGTAGCTTAAGTTCTTAACTACTGAAGTTCTCATTGACAGATAACACATAATTGAAGAAGAAAAACATTCCCTGGGAGCACAGTTAGCTGTAGAACTGCCTTAGATATGTTCTGTCACAGCCTCCGTCTTTCTGATACTTTACAGCAGCAGAATGTCAAGAGAGGCGTGTAAGTTTTCCAAAGTTTGGCATCCTCTGATCTGACAGGGTTCATTTTGCTTACATCCTTCCCTTGATCCGCCTTGTCTTTGGAGTGTCTGACCACATCTTCTTTTCCAGCTTTACCTCTTGCTGCTCTGCTTTTCCACCCACAGGTCCACTGGTCCACACCAGTTTACCCAGAGATGCCTGAACAGCTATGCCCTCTCACCTCCCCGCTGTGGTCATGGGACTGTGGTTGCCCACTGCCTGGATCTCCCTATCATGCTCCCTTCCACTGCACTTTCCACACCAGACTGAGCCCCACTCAGTATTTATTAAATTTGTTTATTCAACCATTCCTTTGTTCATTTGTTCCTGAAATTTGACTCTAACGATTGACATTCTCTATCATACATTTTGAGTCTAAAGAATACAGGCCTTATTTCTGAACCAAATTCTGACATTCCTAGTTTTACCGAGTTCAGTTTTTCTCCTTTTGGCCTTCCTCTTTTGTGTCATCTGTGTTTTCCTGTTGCTTATCTTTTTTTTCCTGTATATGTGTTTATCAGTTGTTCCTTTTCTTCTGTTGTCTTAATAATAATTAAAGTTGAGATTCTTAAGATTATAGTTATCTCTACATTAACATGGAGCTTCCCTGGTGGCTCAGATGGTAAAGAATCCACCTGTAGTGCAGGATACCTGGGTTTGATCCCTACGTCAGAAAGATCCCTGGAAGAAGCGAATGGCTTAAGAAAAAAAAAGAAAAGAAATGCTAATGGCTCTTACCTTAAAAAAAATAAAATTAAAAAAAAAAAAAAAGAGAGAAGGGAATGGTTATGTACTCCAGTATTCTTGCCTGAAGAATTCCATGGACAGAGGAGCCTGGTGACCTGCAGTCCAGAGGGTTACAAAAAATTACACGTGACTGAGCAACTAACACTTTGAGTATTTGCTAGGAAACAATTTTTTTAAAAATTTATTCTTCAGTGATCGGATGAGAAACTTGCCTTGGGACCCTATTGAGTGGGGAAATACCTAGGAATTTTACATTCTTCTCACTGCAGCTTTCTTTACAAAGCTCCACATAGGCTATCTGTAGCCTTCTTACCTCTAGAGGACGTAGATTTTCCTTGAGAGTGCTTAGTTGTCTGTATTGGAATACAAACTCTGTAAGTTCAGTTTCAAAACTTGTTTCATGTGTTCACATTTATTTTATGATGTCTTATAATCATTCTTTCCTTACTTTCCCCATTGCCATAGCTTCCTGGAAACAAAAAGCATTTCCTCATTAAACCTTTGACCCTATGCTGTCAGCTTGTAACCATTGTTTCCATGAAAAAATGACCACTCAGACAACAGTAGACTTTTCTTTTATTTTGACTGTCTACCAAGTTCCTTCAGTGAATTCTGGTTTCTTGATTTTCACTGGGTTGCTAGGGAAAGTACCTCATGTTTTGGCTTGAGGAGGTAGATGCCTCTGATAATACTCTTATTTCGTAGGGAAAATCCTTGTGTGGATGAAAAGTGGAAATGAGTAGTGTATCTTTATCTTGTTACCATTTCAAGTATTCCTTCTTGCTGATGTTTCTCTCATTAAAATCACAAAGTCTGCAGTTAAACACTTCTCTTGATGTGATTTTCCTCTCTGAGCAGTATTTGTATGTTTTACATTCCTTCTGTGAGTATGGTCTCTCACCTTCCTGTCATCTTCTATCTAGCTAATTTCTCTACTTAAAAAAGAAAAACTCATTTATGAAAAACATATATTCATAAAGATCCTTAATTGATGATAATAGAAAATGTGTGAGGGAATTAATTTCAGTTGTAAATAGAAAAATGTTAACATTAAAAGTATAAATATTTATGTGTATTGACAAGGAAAAGTCTCAAGATATTTTTTCTTAGAAATACTCCGGGTATCATATATAGCGTAACATAGTCTCATGTTTACTTTAAAAATAGTATACATGTGATTATATAGGTTTAAAGCAGAGACTTATTAATAGTTTTCTATTACCTAGTTAAATTGAAGGAAGAGGAAATTTGCTTTTCATTCATTCATTATTTTAACTTTTATAACAAATACTAATTCTGTAACCAGAATTTTGAAAGACATGATAAAGTAACAAATCTTCACATTTTAAAAACTTCTTTTTAGGATATTTTTGTTTTAAATTGATAAGGATTATATTAATGCCCTATATGGTTACTTCTATAATGTATTGTTGAGTAATGAATTTGCTTATAATTTGTTACTTCTAACAGAAATTACTAGAAAACTTACTTTCATGTGCTCTAAGATTAGGTACTGTAGAAAACTATAAGCTCTTGTATCATTTCTGGGACACAAATAGAATAATGTAGAATAGAATAACATAATTTAATACTGTTCTATCTAGGGAAAACTAGAAGAAGAATTCAAAAATTTCTGATCTTTACTTCTTTCTCTGCCCTTTCCCGCCCTCCCCTTCTCTCTCACACACACACACACATACAGTTATTTAAGGGAAGGCTAGAAGGGAAAAAAACATTTGAATCTAATAAGAGAATACGATTTTGGTATTCTTATTATTCCTGTATTAATAGTCCAGTTTTCTTAAATCAGTGCTAAGTTTTTCAGTGGTGTTCAGTCATCTACCAAAGTGCACAAAGCTTGAACTGTGATTACATGAGAGAACTCATCTGGCAGTGTACAAATTAGCTAGATAAGTCTTAAAACTTCCTCTGATTAGGAATAGTTAATAAGCATGTCTGGTAAATTTACTTACTGAGTCCTGATGAACTTTTTAAAGGGTCTGAAAGTTTTCAATTTGTTAAGCTATCTTATTTGAAGCCAAGAATGGTATATGGCCCTTTTTTCAGCACTTGCACTTTGGGTTACTGTATTACTGTTTTTGTCTTTTGTTCTTTTTTTCCTCTAAACAAAATACGTCTTTCTTTTAGTGCACTCGACAAATTATCTCTGAGAAACTGGGCCGTGGATCAAGAACTGTGGACCTTGAACTTGAAGCTCAGATTGATATATTAAGAGATAATAAAAAAAAATATGAAAATATCCTAAAACTGGCTCAGACCCTGTCGAACCAACTTTTCCAGATGGTGCATACCCAAAGGCAACTCGGAGATGCATTTGCTGACCTGAGTTTAAAATCACTAGAACTCCATGTAAGATTATTTGAAATAATTTTTGGAGGGGAGGGGGAATGGAAATGTCAATGAGAGTGTTCTAGGAGGTAATTTGTTATGTTTCTGGTTTGCTGAACTCTTAATAAAATTGGAATCTGTGGTACTCTTTTAAGATACTTCGTGTGATTTTCAAGAAGGCCTACCTGACTTTTGTCAGCATACTGATCCCCAAAAAATGTCATCTGGAGGTTTCAGGGGAAGGGAACTTGGTTAGAGGAAAGGAAGCAGAGTACTTAGCCTGCTTAAGCATAGAAAGAATCATATAATCATGTAAATAGCTGGGTATGAATAAAAGGTAAACTCAGGCGCACCTATTGAAAATCTTAGGGCTTCCAAGGTGGCACTAGTGGTAAACAGTTCACTTGCTGATGCAGGAGACACCGTTCATTCGCTGGGTTGGAAAGATCCCCTGGAGGAGGGCGTGGCAACTCACGCCAGTATTCTTGCCTAGAGAATCCCATGGACAGAGGAGCCTGGCGGGCTATGGTCCATAGGTGTGCAAAGAGTCAGACATGACTGAAGCAACTTAGCACAGCACATTGGAAATCTTTTATGTAGTCTCTGCATGTCCTAAACAAATAGTAACTTACTTGATTTGATTTGTGACACACATTTATTTAAATCATTAGTGTAAATTATGAATTTTAGAATGAAATTATTTTTCTGTGTATATGTATATACATGTGCAGTATGAAGCACTATTAACAATTTCTTTTTTTTTTGGCTGTGCTGGATCTTTGTTGCTGCTTATGGGCTTTCTCTAGTGTTGAGCAGGGGTTACTATGTAGTTATGCACTGGCTTCTCATTATAGTGGCTTCTGTTATTGGCAGCATGGGCTTCAGTAGCTGCAGACTGTGGGCTCACTAGCTGTGGCACACAAACTTAGTTGCTCTGCCATATGTGGGATCTTCCTTGACCAGGGATCAAACCCATGTCCGCTACATTGGCAGGCAGACTCATAATCCACTGGACCACCAGGGAGGTCCCACTAACGATATCTTAAATGACTCCTCTTATGTATCTTTTGTCCTCTCCTGAAACAGAACGGTGGAGAAATCCCTTTTCTATGAAAATCCCCTACAGACTAATAAGTTAGATAATTTAGAACATTACATTATTTGTTAATACCTAGAACCTTGGACAAAGAATGTTTGGCTAGAGATGACAATATTGAAAATAATATTGAGGCTCACTTCTAACAGAGTGACTAGACAAAAAGAAGATTGCAACTAATATTTAGGAAGCTGAGTTATCATAACAGCTGTAATTACTGGGTATCTACAACACTGGAAGAAATATCCCCATTTTATAGATGAGTAGATTGAGGCCAGGAGTGGTTAGGTAGTTTTTATAAAATCACAAAACAAAACAAAAAATTGAACTGGAATTTATATCTAGGCCTTTCTATCTCTTCCTGATCTCTTCCTGTCCCTTTAAGTGAAATCTATAGAAGATCTGTGACCCAGGAAAAAAGCCCACCCACAGTATGGAAAGAGATAGCTGTGTGGTCTGCAAAGCATAGCACAGTTATCACTGATGTGGTATTCAGTGGACTGTTTATTATAATAGTCAGTGCAGATTAGGGACTTACTATACACCAGATACAGCTCTAAGTTGCTTACATGTGTATTAGCTCATCTAATGCTCAGTCTTTTTTTTTTTCTTTTTTTAATTCTTTATTTTAAAGGTTTTACAGAGTTTTATTGTTCACAGACATGTATGTTCCCAGATCAGTCATATGCATATCCCTGGTCCCCACCCCCCAACTTCCCCCAATCCCACCCCTCGGACTATCGCCCCAAGCCATTGTAAGCACTCCTATTCCCTTAGCACAATGATAATAGCTATCTTTTCCACACATGACAGTATAGGTTTCCATGTTACTCCCTCCATGCCTCCCCCTCCCTATTTCTTCCCCACAATGTCCCTTAATATGTGGGATCTTCCTTGACCAGGATCAAACCCATGTCCGCTACATTGGCAGGCAGACTCATAATCCACTGGACCACCAGGGAGGTCCCACTAACGATATCTTAAATGACTCCTCTTATGTATCTTTTGTCCTCTCCTGAAACAGAACGGTGGAGAAATCCCTTTTCTATGAAAATCCCCTACAGACTAATAAGTTAGATAATTTAGAACATTACATTATTTGTTAATACCTAGAACCTTGGACAAAGAATGTTTGGCTAGAGATGACAATATTGAAAATAATATTGAGGCTCACTTCTAACAGAGTGACTAGACAAAAAGAAGATTGCAACTAATATTTAGGAAGCTGAGTTATCATAACAGCTGTAATTACTGGGTATCTACAACACTGGAAGAAATATCCCCATTTTATAGATGAGTAGATTGAGGCCAGGAGTGGTTAGGTAGTTTTTATAAAATCACAAAACAAAACAAAAAATTGAACTGGAATTTATATCTAGGCCTTTCTATCTCTTCCTGATCTCTTCCTGTCCCTTTAAGTGAAATCTATAGAAGATCTGTGACCCAGGAAAAAAGCCCACCCACAGTATGGAAAGAGATAGCTGTGTGGTCTGCAAAGCATAGCACAGTTATCACTGATGTGGTATTCAGTGGACTGTTTATTATAATAGTCAGTGCAGATTAGGGACTTACTATACACCAGATACAGCTCTAAGTTGCTTACATGTGTATTAGCTCATCTAATGCTCAGTCTTTTTTTTTTTCTTTTTTTAATTCTTTATTTTAAAGGTTTTACAGAGTTTTATTGTTCACAGACATGTATGTTCCCAGATCAGTCATATGCATATCCCTGGTCCCCACCCCCCAACTTCCCCCAATCCCACCCCTCGGACTATCGCCCCAAGCCATTGTAAGCACTCCTATTCCCTTAGCACAATGATAATAGCTATCTTTTCCACACATGACAGTATAGGTTTCCATGTTACTCCCTCCATGCCTCCCCCTCCCTATTTCTTCCCCACAATGTCCCTATGTCTATACTCTGTCTGTTTTTCCATGAGTTCCCTGCGGGTATTATCAAGACCGTCCTACTACATTCCATATATGTGTGTTAGTATACTGTATTTGTCTTTCTCTTTTTGACTTACTTCACTTTTTATGATAGGTTCTAGAGCCAGCCACTTCATTAGGACTGAGTCTTCTGCATTTCTTTTAACAGCTGGGTAGTATTCCATTGTATATATGTACCAGAGTTTCTGTATCCATTCATTCGTCAATGGACATCTAGGTTGCTTCCATGTTCTGACTATTGTATAGAGAGCTACAGTGAACATTGGGATATAGGTGCTTCTTTCAGTTTTGATTTCATCAGGATATAAGCCTAATAGTGGGATTGCTGGGTCATAGGGTGCGTCTATTTTTAGTTTTTTAAGGAATCTCCATACTGTCTTCCATAGAGGCTGTATCAATTTACATTCCTACCAGCAATGCAAGAGGGTTCCCTTTTCTCCGCACCCTCTCCAGCATTTATTGTCTGCAGATTTTTTGAAGATGGCCATTCTGACGGGTGTGAGGTGATATCTCATTGTAGTTTTGATTTGCATTTCTCTAATAATAAGCGAGGTTGAGCATCGTTTCATGTATTTTTGGGCCATCTGTATGTCCTCTTTGGAGAGGCATCTCTTTAGATCTTTTTCCCATTTTTTGATTGGGTTGTTCGTTTTTCCTGTGCTGAGTTGTCTGAGCTGCTTGTAGATTTTGGAGATTAATTCTTTGTCTGTTGTTTCATTTGCTATGATGTTCTCCCATTCTGTGGGGTGTCTGTTCAACTTTTTGGTGATTTCTTTTGCTGTACAAAAGCTTTTAAGTTTCATTAGGTCCCACGTGTTCACTTTTCTTTTCAGTTCCGCTATTTTAGGAGGTGGGTCAGAGAAGATCTTGCTTTGATTGATGTCCTTGAGGGTTTTCCCTATATTCTCCTCTAAGAGTTTGATGGTTTCTGGTCTTACATTGAGGTCTTTAATCCATTTTGAGTTGATCTTAGTGTATGGTGTCAGGGAATGGTCCAACTTCATTTTTTGGCATGTAGCTGTCCAATTTTCCCAGCACCATTTGTTGAAGAGGCTGTCTTTCTCCCATTTTATAGTTTCGCCTCCTTTGTCAAAAATAAGGTACCCATAGGTGCGTGGGTTTATCTCTGGGTTCTCAATCTTGTTCCATTGCTCTATATTTCTGTTTTTGTGCCAGTACCATACTGTCTTGATGACTGTTGCTTTGTAGTAGAGTCTGAAGTTAGGGAGGCTGATTCCTCCAGCTCCGTTTTTCTTTCTCAGGATTGCTTTGGCTGTTTGAAGTCGTTTGTGTTTCCGTATGAACTGTGTTATTCTTTGGTCTAGTTCTGTGAAAAATGTCAATGGTAGTTGAATAGGTATTGCATTGAATCTGTAGATGATCTTTGGTAGTATGGTCATTTTCACAATATTGATTCTTCCAACCCAGGAACATGGAATATCTCTCCATCTGTTTAAGTCTTCTTTAATTTCTCTCATGAGTGTCTTGTAAGTTTCTGTACATTTTTTTTTAGCGATAGGGGGTTCCCTTTTCTCCGCACCCTCTCCAGCATTTATTGTCTGCAGATTTTTTGAAGATGGCCATTCTGACGGGTGTGAGGTGATATCTCATTGTAGTTTTGATTTGCATTTCTCTAATAATAAGCGAGGTTGAGCATCGTTTCATGTATTTTTGGGCCATCTGTATGTCCTCTTTGGAGAGGCATCTCTTTAGATCTTTTTCCCATTTTTTGATTGGGTTGTTCGTTTTTCCTGTGCTGAGTTGTCTGAGCTGCTTGTAGATTTTGGAGATTAATTCTTTGTCTGTTGTTTCATTTGCTATGATGTTCTCCCATTCTGTGGGGTGTCTGTTCAACTTTTTGGTGATTTCTTTTGCTGTACAAAAGCTTTTAAGTTTCATTAGGTCCCACGTGTTCACTTTTCTTTTCAGTTCCGCTATTTTAGGAGGTGGGTCAGAGAAGATCTTGCTTTGATTGATGTCCTTGAGGGTTTTCCCTATATTCTCCTCTAAGAGTTTGATGGTTTCTGGTCTTACATTTAGGTCTTTAATCCATTTTGAGTTGATCTTAGTGTATGGTGTCAGGGAATGGTCCAACTTCATTTTTTGGCATGTAGCTGTCCAATTTTCCCAGCACCATTTGTTGAAGAGGCTGTCTTTCTCCCATTTTATAGTTTCGCCTCCTTTGTCAAAAATAAGGTACCCATAGGTGCGTGGGTTTATCTCTGGGTTCTCAATCTTGTTCCATTGCTCTATATTTCTGTTTTTGTGCCAGTACCATACTGTCTTGATGACTGTTGCTTTGTAGTAGAGTCTGAAGTTAGGGAGGCTGATTCCTCCAGCTCCGTTTTTCTTTCTCAGGATTGCTTTGGCTGTTTGAAGTCGTTTGTGTTTCCGTATGAACTGTGTTATTCTTTGGTCTAGTTCTGTGAAAAATGTCAATGGTAGTTGAATAGGTATTGCATTGAATCTGTAGATGATCTTTGGTAGTATGGTCATTTTCACAATATTGATTCTTCCAACCCAGGAACATGGAATATCTCTCCATCTGTTTAAGTCTTCTTTAATTTCTCTCATGAGTGTCTTGTAAGTTTCTGTATACAATTCTTTTGTTTCTTTTGGTAGGTTTATTCCTAGATACTTGATTCTTTTGGTTGCAGTGATGAAGGGGATTGCCTCTTTGATTTCGTTTTCTGATTTTTCATTGTTTGTGTCTAGGAATGCCAGTGATTTCTGTGTGTTGACTTTGTATCCTGCGACTTTGCTGAATTCATTGATTAGCTCTAGTAGCTTTGTAATAGTGTCTTTGGGATTTTTCTATGTATAATATCATGTCATCTGCAAAAAGAGAGAGCTTGACTTCTTCCTTTCCAATCTGGATTCCTTTGATTTCTTTCTCTTCTCTTATTGCTGTTGCTAGCACTTCCAGGACTATGTTGAATAGTAGTGGTGAAAGTGGACACCCTGTCTTGTTCCTGATCTTAGAGGGAATGCTTTCAGTTTTTCACCGTTGAGGATAATGTTCACTGTGGGCTTCTCATATATGACTTTTATTATGTCGAGATAGGTTCCTTCTATGCCCATTTTCTGAAGAGTTTTTATCATAAATGGATGTTGTACTTTGTCGAAGGCTTTTTCTGCATCTATTGACGTGATCATGTGATTTTTGTCTCTCAATTTGTTGATATGGTGTATCACATTGATTGATTTGCGGATGTTGAAGAATCCTTGCATGCCTGGGATGAACCACGTGATCATGATGTATGAGTTTTTGATGTGTCATTAAATTCTGTTTGCTAGGATTTTGTTGAGGATCTTGGCATCTAAGTTCATCGAAATGTATTGATGACTGTTGCTTTGTAGTAGAGTCTGAAGTTAGGGAGGCTGATTCCTCCAGCTCCGTTTTTCTTTCTCAGGATTGCTTTGGCTGTTTGAAGTCGTTTGTGTTTCCGTATGAACTGTGTTATTCTTTGGTCTAGTTCTGTGAAAAATGTCAATGGTAGTTGAATAGGTATTGCATTGAATCTGTAGATGATCTTTGGTAGTATGGTCATTTTCACAATATTGATTCTTCCAACCCAGGAACATGGAATATCTCTCCATCTGTTTAAGTCTTCTTTAATTTCTCTCATGAGTGTCTTGTAAGTTTCTGTATACAATTCTTTTGTTTCTTTTGGTAGGTTTATTCCTAGATACTTGATTCTTTTGGTTGCAGTGATGAAGGGGATTGCCTCTTTGATTTCGTTTTCTGATTTTTCATTGTTTGTGTCTAGGAATGCCAGTGATTTCTGTGTGTTGACTTTGTATCCTGCGACTTTGCTGAATTCATTGATTAGCTCTAGTAGCTTTGTAATAGTGTCTTTGGGATTTTTCTATGTATAATATCATGTCATCTGCAAAAAGAGAGAGCTTGACTTCTTCCTTTCCAATCTGGATTCCTTTGATTTCTTTCTCTTCTCTTATTGCTGTTGCTAGCACTTCCAGGACTATGTTGAATAGTAGTGGTGAAAGTGGACACCCTGTCTTGTTCCTGATCTTAGAGGGAATGCTTTCAGTTTTTCACCGTTGAGGATAATGTTCACTGTGGGCTTCTCATATATGACTTTTATTATGTCGAGATAGGTTCCTTCTATGCCCATTTTCTGAAGAGTTTTTATCATAAATGGATGTTGTACTTTGTCGAAGGCTTTTTCTGCATCTATTGACGTGATCATGTGATTTTTGTCTCTCAATTTGTTGATATGGTGTATCACATTGATTGATTTGCGGATGTTGAAGAATCCTTGCATGCCTGGGATGAACCCGACGTGATCATGATGTATGAGTTTTTTGATGTGTCATTAAATTCTGTTTGCTAGGATTTTGTTGAGGATCTTGGCATCTAAGTTCATCAGAGAAATCAGCCTGTAATTTTCCTTTTTTGTGTTGTCTTTGCCTGGTTTGGGTATCAGGATGATGGTGGCCTCATAGAATGTGTTTGGAAGTTTTCCTTCCTGTGCAATTTTTGAAAGAGTTTTAGAAGGACAGGCATTAGTTCTTCATTAAATGTTTGGTGGAATTCGGCTGTGAAGCCATCTGGCCCTGGGCTTTTATTTTTGGGTAGATTTTTAATCACAAATTTTATTTCTGAGCTTGTGATTGGGTTGGTCAAAGTTTCTGTTTCTTCCTGGCTCAGTCTTGGGAGATTAATCTTCCCCAGGAAATTGTCCATTTCTTCCAGGTTGTCCAGTTTGTTGCCATAGAGTTGCTCATAATATTCTCTTAGAATCCTTTGGATTTCTGCATTATCTGTTGTAATCTCTCCTTTTTCATTTTTGATTTTGTTGATCTGGTTCTTCTCTCTCTTTCTCTTGATAAGTCTGGCCAGTGGCTTGTCAATTTTGTTTACCTTTTCAAAGAACCAGCTTTTTGTTTTATTTATCCGTACTATAGTTTCTTTCATTTCTTTCTCATTTATTTATGCTCTAGTCTTTATAATTTCTCTTCTGCTGCTGACTTTGGGATGTTTTTGTTCTTTCTCCAATTGTTTTAAGCAGAGGGTTAGGTCATCTGCTTCATATTTTCCTAGTTTCTTGAGTTGGGATTATATTGCTGTAAATTTCCCTCTCAGAACTGCTTTTGCAGTATCCCGTAGGTTTTGCATGGTCGTATGTTCATTATCATTTTCTTCTAGGAATTTTTAAATTTCTCCTTTGATTTCCTCAGTAATCAGTTGGTTTTTTATGTATGTGTTGTTTAATCTCCATGTGTTTGTGTTTTTAGCGGTTTTTTTCCTGTAGTTGATCTCTAGTCTCATTGCATTGTGGTCCGAGAAGATGGTTGATATAATTTCAGTTTTCTTGAATTGATTGAGGTTAGATTTGTGGCCCAAGATGTGGTCTATCCTGGAGAATGTTCCGTGAGCACTTGAGAAGAAAGTGTATTCTTCTGCTTTTGGATGGAACGTCCTAAAGATATCAATGAGGTCCATTTTTTCTAGTGTGGCATTTAAGGCTTGTGTTTCTTTATTAATTTTCTGTTTTGATGATCTGTCCATTGGTGTGAGAGGAGTGTTAAAGTCTCTTACTATTATTGTGTTATTATTGATTTCTTCTTTTAAGTCTGAAAGTACCTGTCTTATGTATTGAGGTGCCCCTGTGTTGGGTGCATAGATATTCATGACTGTTATGTCTTCCTCTTGAATAGTAATGCTCAGTCTTAGTGGTACTTTTATTGCCTTTCTTTACAGATACAAAGTTCTTAAAAACAAACAAACAAACAAACAGAACTGAGAGGTTAATCCTCAGTATTCAAGTCCATTGTTGTTATTGTTCCGTCACTAAGTTGTGTCTGATTCTTTGCAACCCCATGGGCTGTAGCATACGAGGCTCCACTGTCCTCCACTATCTCCTGGAGTTTGCTTAAATTCATGTCCATTGAGTCGGTGATCCTATCTAAGTCTCTCATTCTCTGCCACTGCCTTCTCCTTTTACCTTCAGTCTTTCCCAACCTCAGGGTCTTTTCCAGTGAGTCAGCTCTTCTCATAAGGTGGCCAGAGTATTGGAGCTTCAGCATCAGTCCTTCCAGTGAATATTCAGGGTTGATTTCTTTTAGGATTGACTGGTTCCATCTCCTTGCAGTCCAAGGGACTCTCAAGAGTATTCTCCCGCACCACAGTTGAAAAGCATCAGTTCTTGAGTGTTCAGCCTTTGTAATGATACAGCTCTCACATCTGTATGTGACTACTGAGAAAACCAAAGCTTTGACTATACAGACTTTTGTTGGTAAAGTGATGTCTCTGCTTTTATACAGGAATTGTTATGTATGTGTTGTTTAATCTCCATGTGTTTGTGTTTTTAGCGGTTTTTTTCCTGTAGTTGATCTCTAGTCTCATTGCATTGTGGTCCGAGAAGATGGTTGATATAATTTCAGTTTTCTTGAATTGATTGAGGTTAGATTTGTGGCCCAAGATGTGGTCTATCCTGGAGAATGTTCCGTGAGCACTTGAGAAGAAAGTGTATTCTTCTGCTTTTGGATGGAACGTCCTAAAGATATCAATGAGGTCCATTTTTTCTAGTGTGGCATTTAAGGCTTGTGTTTCTTTATTAATTTTCTGTTTTGATGATCTGTCCATTGGTGTGAGAGGAGTGTTAAAGTCTCTTACTATTATTGTGTTATTATTGATTTCTTCTTTTAAGTCTGAAAGTACCTGTCTTATGTATTGAGGTGCCCCTGTGTTGGGTGCATAGATATTCATGACTGTTATGTCTTCCTCTTGAATAGTAATGCTCAGTCTTAGTGGTACTTTTATTGCCTTTCTTTTACAGATACAAAGTTCTTAAAAACAAACAAACAAACAAACAGAACTGAGAGGTTAATCCTCAGTATTCAAGTCCATTGTTGTTATTGTTCCGTCACTAAGTTGTGTCTGATTCTTTGCAACCCCATGGGCTGTAGCATACGAGGCTCCACTGTCCTCCACTATCTCCTGGAGTTTGCTTAAATTCATGTCCATTGAGTCGGTGATCCTATCTAAGTCTCTCATTCTCTGCCACTGCCTTCTCCTTTTACCTTCAGTCTTTCCCAACCTCAGGGTCTTTTCCAGTGAGTCAGCTCTTCTCATAAGGTGGCCAGAGTATTGGAGCTTCAGCATCAGTCCTTCCAGTGAATATTCAGGGTTGATTTCTTTTAGGATTGACTGGTTCCATCTCCTTGCAGTCCAAGGGACTCTCAAGAGTATTCTCCCGCACCACAGTTGAAAAGCATCAGTTCTTGAGTGTTCAGCCTTTGTAATGATACAGCTCTCACATCTGTATGTGACTACTGAGAAAACCAAAGCTTTGACTATACAGACTTTTGTTGGTAAAGTGATGTCTCTGCTTTTTAATACACTGTCTAAATTTGTCATAACTTCCAAGGAGCAAGTGCTTTTCAATTTCATGGCTGTAGTCACCATCCACAGTGATTTTGGGGCCCAAGAAAATAAAGTCTGTCACTATTTTCACTTATTCTCCTATAGACCTTGAAGTGTTGGGACCAGATGCCATGATCTTAGGTTTCGGAATGTTGAATTTCAAGCCAGCTTTTCCACTCTCCACTTTCACCCTCCTTAAGAGTCTTTTTCATTCCTTTCTCTTTATGCCATTGGAGTGGTATAATCTGCATATCTGAAGTTTTTGATTATTTCTCCTTGGCAATCTTGATTCCAGCTTGTGATTCATCCAGACCGACATTGCACATGATTTACTCTGCATATAAGTTAAATAAGCAGGGTGACAATATACAGCCTCGACCCCTTTACCAATTTTGAACCAGTCAGTTGTTCCATGTCCAGTTCTAACTGTTGCTGCTTGTCCTGCATACACGTTTCTCAGGCAGGTCAGGTGGTCTGGTATTCCAATCAGTTTGTTGTGATTCATACAGTTAGAGGCTTTAGCATAGTCCATAAAGCAGAAGAAGATGTTTTTCTGGAACTCTGTTGCTTTCATCACAATTCTGTGAGTGTTGGCAAGTAGATCTCAGGTTCCTCTGCATTTTCTAAACCCACCCAGTATATCTGGAAGTTACTGGTTCATGTACTGCTAAAGCCTAGCTTGAAGGAATTTGAGCATGACCTTGCTAGCATATGAAATGAATGGAATTGTGCAGTAGTTTGAACATTCTTTGGCATTGCCCTTCTTTGGGATTGGAATGAAAACTGACCTTTTCCAGTCCAGTGGCCACTGCTGAGTTCTCCAAATTTGCTGACATGTTAAGTACAGCCCTTGAACAGCATCATCTTTTAGGATTTTAAATTCTGCTGGAATCCCATCACCTCTACTAGCTTTGTTCATAGTAATGCTTCCTGAGGCCCACTTGACTTCATACTCCAGGATGTCCACCTCTAGATCAGTGATCACATCGTAGTGGTTATCAAGTTCATTAAGACTTCTTTTGTATAGTTCGTCTGTGTATTCTTGCCACCTCTTTTTAATCTCTTCTACTTCTGTTAGGTCCTTACCATTTTTGTCATTTATCATGCCCTTTCTTATATGAAATGTTCCCTTGATATCTGTAGTTTTCTTGAAGAGGTTAGAGTCTTTCCCATTTTATTGTTTTCCTTTATTTCTTTGCATTGTTCATTTTAAGAAGGCCTTCTTATCTCTCCTTACTATTCTCTGAAAGTTGTATTCATTTGGGCATATCTTTCCCTTTCTTCTTTGCCTTTCAATTCTCTTCTTTTCTCAGGTATTAGTAAGGCCTCCTCAGACAACCACTTTGCCTTCTTGCGTATCTTTTTCTTTAGGATGCTTTTGGTCACTGCCTCCTGTACAAGTATTATAAACCTCAGTCCATAGTTCTTCAGGCACTCTGTCTACCAGATCTGCTGTCTTGATTCTATTTGTCACCTCCACTGTATAACCATAAAGGGTTTGATTTAGGTCAAAGCTCATCTTTGGCATCAGTGGTTGAGGCATGGACTTGGATTACTGTGATCCTGAATGGTTTGCCTTGGAAACTAAGATCATTCTGTTGTTGAGGTTGCACCCAGGTACTGTATTTCAGGCTGTTTTGTTGACTGTGAGGGCTACTCCATTTCTTATAAGGGATTCTTGCCCACAGTAGTAGATATAATGGCCATCTGAATTGAATTCTCATATTCCCTTCCATTTTAGTTCACTGATTCCTATGATGCTGATGTTTAATCTTTACACTTCCTGTCTGATTACATCCAGTTTACCTTGATTCCTGGACCTAACATTCCAGGTTCTGGTGCACTGTTCTTTCCAGCATCAGACTTTGCTTTCACCACCAGACATATCCACAGCTGAGCATCATTCTGGCTTTGGCCCAGCCCCTTCGTTCTTACTGGGAGCCCATTTTAGTTAACCAGGGCCTCCTCTACCTTTTTACTGTCCATGGGATTCTCCAGGCGAAAGGGAGTGGCATTCTTCCCAGCTTTGTTCATAGTAATGCTTCCTGAGGCCCACTTGACTTCATACTCCAGGATGTCCACCTCTAGATCAGTGATCACATCGTAGTGGTTATCAAGTTCATTAAGACTTCTTTTGTATAGTTCGTCTGTGTATTCTTGCCACCTCTTTTTAATCTCTTCTACTTCTGTTAGGTCCTTACCATTTTTGTCATTTATCATGCCCTTTCTTATATGAAATGTTCCCTTGATATCTGTAGTTTTCTTGAAGAGGTTAGAGTCTTTCCCATTTTATTGTTTTCCTTTATTTCTTTGCATTGTTCATTTTAAGAAGGCCTTCTTATCTCTCCTTACTATTCTCTGAAAGTTGTATTCATTTGGGCATATCTTTCCCTTTCTTCTTTGCCTTTCAATTCTCTTCTTTTCTCAGGTATTAGTAAGGCCTCCTCAGACAACCACTTTGCCTTCTTGCGTATCTTTTTCTTTAGGATGCTTTTGGTCACTGCCTCCTGTACAAGTATTATAAACCTCAGTCCATAGTTCTTCAGGCACTCTGTCTACCAGATCTGCTGTCTTGATTCTATTTGTCACCTCCACTGTATAACCATAAAGGGTTTGATTTAGGTCAAAGCTCATCTTTGGCATCAGTGGTTGAGGCATGGACTTGGATTACTGTGATCCTGAATGGTTTGCCTTGGAAACTAAGATCATTCTGTTGTTGAGGTTGCACCCAGGTACTGTATTTCAGGCTGTTTTGTTGACTGTGAGGGCTACTCCATTTCTTATAAGGGATTCTTGCCCACAGTAGTAGATATAATGGCCATCTGAATTGAATTCTCATATTCCCTTCCATTTTAGTTCACTGATTCCTATGATGCTGATGTTTAATCTTTACACTTCCTGTCTGATTACATCCAGTTTACCTTGATTCCTGGACCTAACATTCCAGGTTCTGGTGCACTGTTCTTTCCAGCATCAGACTTTGCTTTCACCACCAGACATATCCACAGCTGAGCATCATTCTGGCTTTGGCCCAGCCCCTTCGTTCTTACTGGAGCTATTAGTAACAGCTCTCTACTCTTCCCTGGTAGCATCTTGGACACCTTCTGACCTGGGGATCTCATCTTCCAGCATCATGACTTTTTGCCTTTTCATACTGTCCATGGGATTCTCCAGGCAAGAATATGGGAGTGGTTAACCATTTCCTTCTCCAGTGAACCACAATTTGTCCGAATTCTTCACTGTGACTTGTCTGTCTTGGGTGGCTCATAATTTCGTTGAGTTACACAAGCCCCTTCTCCACAACAAGGCTGTGATCCATGATGGGAATTCAAGTCTTTTGAATGCAGTTTTATCTATTTTTCAATAACTTTTTTTTCTTAATTTTATTTCTGTACTTATTTTTTGATTTTTGACTGCTGGATCATCATTGCTGTGCAGGCTTTTGGTGACTTCTCTTGTTACAGAGCATGGGATTTAGAGTGCTCAGGCTTCATTTGTTTCAGCACATGGGCTCAATAGTTATGACTCTGGGCTCCAGAGCGTAAGTTCAATAGTTGTATGCACACAGGTTTAGTTGCTCTACGGCATATGGGATCTTCCCAGACCAGGGATTGAACCTGTGTCTCCTTTATTGGCAGGTGAATTCTTTACCACTCAGCTACCCGGGAGGTTAGAGAACTAAGTTTTAATTTTTGAGTTTTCTTATTTGAACATTTCTAACTCTTTGTAAGGATTGATGTTTTATGACCATTTTTCTTGTTTAGAGATCTTCCAGTGGTAAAATTTACTTATTTTTTTAATAGATTAAGATGTTTTATCTTGCAACTGCCATATGTTTCCATTGGAAATCAGATGCAGTATGGGATCTTGATCATATTTTCCAGTATCTTAAGACATTTTGCTGTTTCGTCATCTTAGGAATTACTTCATTCTTACACATCAGTTTTTTCCTACCATGTTAAACTGAGTAAGATAATAAAAAGACAAAAGAATGACAGCATTACCAAAAAAACTGAGTAGATATCACTTCCTGTCTGATTACATCCAAGTTTACCTTGATTCCTGGACCTAACATTCCAGGTTCTGGTGCACTGTTCTTTCCAGCATCAGACTTTGCTTTCACCACCAGACATATCCACAGCTGAGCATCATTCTGGCTTTGGCCCAGCCCCTTCGTTCTTACTGGAGCTATTAGTAACAGCTCTCTACTCTTCCCTGGTAGCATCTTGGACACCTTCTGACCTGGGGATCTCATCTTCCAGCATCATGACTTTTTGCCTTTTCATACTGTCCATGGGATTCTCCAGGCAAGAATATGGGAGTGGTTAACCATTTCCTTCTCCAGTGAACCACAATTTGTCCGAATTCTTCACTGTGACTTGTCTGTCTTGGGTGGCTCATAATTTCGTTGAGTTACACAAGCCCCTTCTCCACAACAAGGCTGTGATCCATGATGGGAATTCAAGTCTTTTGAATGCAGTTTTATCTATTTTTCAATAACTTTTTTTTCTTAATTTTATTTCTGTACTTATTTTTTGATTTTTGACTGCTGGATCATCATTGCTGTGCAGGCTTTTGGTGACTTCTCTTGTTACAGAGCATGGGATTTAGAGTGCTCAGGCTTCATTTGTTTCAGCACATGGGCTCAATAGTTATGACTCTGGGCTCCAGGCGTAAGTTCAATAGTTGTATGCACACAGGTTTAGTTGCTCTACGGCATATGGGATCTTCCCAGACCAGGGATTGAACCTGTGTCTCCTTTATTGGCAGGTGAATTCTTTACCACTCAGCTACCCGGGAGGTTAGAGAACTAAGTTTTAATTTTTGAGTTTTCTTATTTGAACATTTCTAACTCTTTGTAAGGATTGATGTTTTATGACCATTTTTCTTGTTTAGAGATCTTCCAGTGGTAAAATTTACTTATTTTTTTAATAGATTAAGATGTTTTATCTTGCAACTGCCATATGTTTCCATTGGAAATCAGATGCAGTATGGGATCTTGATCATATTTTCCAGTATCTTAAGACATTTTGCTGTTTCGTCATCTTAGGAATTACTTCATTCTTACACATCAGTTTTTTCCTACCATGTTAAACTGAGTAAGATAATAAAAAGACAAAAGAATGACAGCATTACCTAGAAGAATTACGTCATAGTGAGATAAATATTTTTGTTTGTAGCATTACCAGAAAGAAATCTGGAGAAGCTGTTTACATAGTCTTTTTTATTTTTTTCAGCTGAAATTTAAAAGTATTTTTAACAGAGTCAGAGTTCTAAAATTGAATGATATACCTCATATATTCATTTCTCAAATTGATATGATCATATTTTTTTGTTTGGTCAAATGTGTTCCTAATAATCACTTAATTAATCAAACTTAGACTGCAAAGCTTTCCCTGCTGAAAGTTTAGTTAGTCCTTGCCATCCGTATGTTAAGGAGTCATGTGTAATGTTTACTAAGCCAAGACTCAGTTTATTCAGAGAGAGTGAACTAAAACTGGTGTTGAATGATCCTTCCTCAGCTGTTTGTCCAGATAGACCTGAGCTTGAGAGTCAACTGGTCAGTAGGTTTACAAAGAAATGTGTATCGTTAATATTTATACTTTGAGGAGATTCAGTCAAAACACAAAAATTGTAGTCTATTTTATGTCTGAAAGTTTTAGCCATTTGTTACCTAATTTGGTTGTGAAAGTTAAAGCTTCTCTGATTAATAATCTGCTATATTTTTCTTCTTAACAGCTGTGCTTACAGTATAATAGAAACAAAACGTGGAAATGAAAATATTCTTTCTAGTACAAAGTAGTCTAACTTTAAAATTATTTGATTTTAGCTGTACATCTAGCTAATGACAGTTTGGTTTACTAGACGTATAATAGGATAATTCTGACCAGTTGCTTATTGCAGTATTTTACCCGGGAGGTTAGAGAACTAAGTTTTAATTTTTGAGTTTTCTTATTTGAACATTTCTAACTCTTTGTAAGGATTGATGTTTTATGACCATTTTCTTGTTTAGAGATCTTCCAGTGGTAAAATTTACTTATTTTTTTAATAGATTAAGATGTTTTATCTTGCAACTGCCATATGTTTCCATTGGAAATCAGATGCAGTATGGGATCTTGATCATATTTTCCAGTATCTTAAGACATTTTGCTGTTTCGTCATCTTAGGAATTACTTCATTCTTACACATCAGTTTTTTCCTACCATGTTAAACTGAGTAAGATAATAAAAAGACAAAAGAATGACAGCATTACCTAGAAGAATTACGTCATAGTGAGATAAATATTTTTGTTTGTAGCATTACCAGAAAGAAATCTGGAGAAGCTGTTTACATAGTCTTTTTTATTTTTTTCAGCTGAAATTTAAAAGTATTTTTAACAGAGTCAGAGTTCTAAAATTGAATGATATACCTCATATATTCATTTCTCAAATTGATATGATCATATTTTTTTGTTTGGTCAAATGTGTTCCTAATAATCACTTAATTAATCAAACTTAGACTGCAAAGCTTTCCCTGCTGAAAGTTTAGTTAGTCCTTGCCATCCGTATGTTAAGGAGTCATGTGTAATGTTTACTAAGCCAAGACTCAGTTTATTCAGAGAGAGTGAACTAAAACTGGTGTTGAATGATCCTTCCTCAGCTGTTTGTCCAGATAGACCTGAGCTTGAGAGTCAACTGGTCAGTAGGTTTACAAAGAAATGTGTATCGTTAATATTTATACTTTGAGGAGATTCAGTCAAAACACAAAAATTGTAGTCTATTTTATGTCTGAAAGTTTTAGCCATTTGTTACCTAATTTGGTTGTGAAAGTTAAAGCTTCTCTGATTAATAATCTGCTATATTTTTCTTCTTAACAGCTGTGCTTACAGTATAATAGAAACAAAACGTGGAAATGAAAATATTCTTTCTAGTACAAAGTAGTCTAACTTTAAAATTATTTGATTTTAGCTGTACATCTGAGCTAATGACAGTTTGGTTTACTAGACTTTTTCTGTAATTGTATAGCTAGTTGTGATTTAGATTCCTATTTATTTAAACAGTGAAAGAAAAAACTTCTATAGCTAGATTTCTAAATCAAATATTTTCACAATTGTGATATATTTGAGATTTTCTTTAGTCACATTTACTGATTTACAGCTGGATAAATTCAGATGACTCTTTTTTGGTTTTAGGAAGAATTTGGCTATAATGCAGATACCCAGAAGCTGCTGGCTAAAAATGGAGAGACTCTTCTAGGAGCCATTAATTTTTTCATTGCCAGTGTGAACACTTTGGTGAATAAAACAATTGAAGATACATTAATGACTGTGAAACAGTATGAAAGTGCCAGGTAGGTATAGATTTTCGCTACATTATTTATTTTAGAGTCAATACATAATTCAGGTTTGAATAACATTTGGGGTTGCAAACAAGAGAAACCATCTCCAGCCAATATGGACAGAAGAAGAATGTATTATTAGAGTGTTGTAGGAAAGCCCACAGAGCTAACAAAAGTCAGGAGAACAGTTCTAGAAGTGGGCAAGAGCCAAAGCTAAAATAATGCCTCAGAAGAATCTCATTAGGGTCCTGATTCTGTGTACCTCTGGTACTTGATAAAAATTCCAAATAAAAATTTGCACATACAAATAAAAGGTTCCTGAATACCTTTGCTTCATTGCCTTGAGAGTATCCAGTTGAGCCTTGGTCATGTACCCAAACCCTGCCTGCTTGGACTAGGAATGTGGGCTTCTTGGCAGCTCCAAGGAAACACCGGCTCCCTTGGCAGAGGACAGGGCCTGGGTTCCTCCATGTGGATGGCAGCCGCCCTCTGATCTGGCCTAAGCTTCCTCCTCAGTTAGGCTACCACTGCTTCCTGTAAGCTGTCACACAGCTTGCACACCAGTCACTCACAGCTTCAGTTTCTTTTGAATATAGAAGCTCATTTCTGCCTCCATAATTTTACATTGGTTATTGAGTTTATAACCAACCTTCAGACTCTTCTATATCTTTTACATAAACTATTTGCCTTATATTTTCATGGTGGTTTGTTGTTGTTGTTGTTGTTAATTTTATTGATTTATTTATGGCTATGCTGGGTTTTCACTACTGCTGGGCTTTCTGTAGTTGCAATGAGTGGGGCTGTTCTCCAGTTGTGATTTGCAGGCTTCTCGTTGTAGTGTCTTCTCTTGTTGCACAGCATGGGCTCTGGGGCACTCAGACTTCAGTAGTTGTGGCACATGGGCTCAGGAGTTGCAGCTCGCTGGGTCTAAAGTGCTGGCTTAGTAGTTGTGCTCACAGGCTTAGTTGCTCTATGGCATGTGAGATCTTCCTGGAACAGGGATTGAGCCTGTGTCCACTGCATTGTAGGGTGGATTCTCTTTTTTTTTTTTTTTTCATTAAATTTTGTCCTCTTTTATTAATTTCCTATTTATTTATTTTCATCCATCTTTATTCTTTGACCTGCGTGGGCCTCCCATCGCAGTGGCTTCTGTCACTGCAGAGCACCAGTTCTGGGCACATGCGCTCCAGAGCACTGGCTAGTAATTGGACACACTGGTTCAGCCGCTCCATGGCACATGGGATCTTCCTGGGCCAGGAATCAAATCAGCGCCCCTTGCGCTGCGAGACAGATTCTTTACCCACTGGACCACCAGGGAAGCCCCCCATGGTTGTTTATAATACAGTATTTTCATACTTTGTTTTATACATGCACGCACGCACATGATTTTTCTGTCTCATAACCATCCTGTTAGGTAAACGAAATACATATTAATAGATACCTAGAAATGTCTAAAAAGTAGCAGATCTGTGATAGCACTTTTCAGCCTCTGATTTGAGACCCAGTTTTTTCCCTCTCATTCCTGTTCCCTTTGAATTTTTTTTCCCCCCTGAACACATGATTTCTTTCTGTTAAGTTTTATAGCATAGCCAAAGGTAGTATCAACTTTGCCTTTTGGGTGTATAGTGCTACTTTTCGGCCTCTTGATTTAGTTTAATGATGAGAAATGCCTGTCAAAACTCTAGACACATCTAGTCTTTTTGCATTGAGTGTTCTTAAGTATATATACCCTTATGCTTTACATAATTAAAAGCTAAAACCACACAGAAACTTAACTGTTCTTTTTTCTGGAAATTTATTGGTAGTAATTACTCAAAATACTTTTGTGCCTTATAAACACTTCCCTGTACTATGCAGTAAATCCTTGTGGTTAATGTCCTTTGTGTGTGTGTGTGTGTGTGTGTGTGTGTGTGTGTGTGGTGATGTGTATCCGTTAATTCTATACTGCCAATTTTCTCTCTCCCTGCCTTTTCCCTTGGTAACCATAAACTTGTTTTCAAAATCTGTGAATCTCTTTTTTATTTTGTAAGTAAGTTTAGTTGTATAATTTTTTAGATTTCAAAGAGGTGATATCATGTAATTTTTGTCTTTCTCTGTCTGACTTCACCTAGTGTGGTAATTTCTAGATCCATCTATGTAGCTGCAAATGGCAGTACTTCATTCTTTTTCATGGTTGAGTAACATCCCCTTGTATATATATGTACCACATCTTCTTTATCCACTCCTCTGTGGATGGACACTTAGGTTGCTTCCAAGTCTTGGCTATTGTAGTATTGCTATGAACATTGGGGTACATTTATCTTTTTGATTATGTCTTTTCTGGATATATGCCCAGGAGTGGGACTGCTGGATCATGTGATAACTCTGTTTTTGGTTTTTTAAAGAACTTCCATTCCCACCAGCAGTGTAGGAGGGTTCCTTTTTCTGCACAGTCTCTCTAGTGTTTATTATTTGTAGACTTTTTGATAAAAGCCACTCTGACTGGTGTGAAGTGATACTTCATTGTAGGTTTGATTTGAATTTCCCTAATAATTATCAGTGTTGAGCATCTTTTCCTGACCCTCTTGGCCATTTATATGTTTTTGGAGAAATGTCTATTTAGATCTTCTCCCCATTTTTTGATTGGGTCGTTTGTTTTTTTTGTTATTGAGTTGTATGAGCGATTTATGTATTTTGGAAATTAAGCATTTCTTAGTTGCATCTGTTGCCAATATTTTCTCCCAGTCTGTAGGTTGTATTTTCATTTTGTTTATGGTTTCCTTTGTTGTGCAAAAATGTTTAAATTTGATTAGATCTCATTTTTAAATTTTTGCTTATATTTCTTTTACCTTGGGAGACTACCCTAAGAAAACATTGCTGCGATTATGTCGGAATGTTTTACCTGTGTTCTCTTCCAGGAGTCTTATGTTACCATGTCTTATATTTAAGCCATTTTGAGTTTATTTTGAGTTTATTTTGTGTATGGTATGAGTATATGTTCTAACTTCATTGATTTACTCTAGGCCATCCAGCTTTCCCAACACCAGTTTGCTGAAGAGGCTCTCTGTTCTCCATTGTACATGCTTGCCTCCTTTGTCAAAGATTAACTGACCATAGATGTGTATGTTTATTTCTGAGTTCTCTATTTTCTTCCCTTGATTCATATGTCTGTTTTTTATGCTAATACCATACTGTTTTGATTATTGTAGATTTGTAGTATTATCTGAAGCCTGGGAAAGTTATGCCTCTTGTGCTATTCTTTCTCCTCTGGATTGCTTTGGCAATCCTGGGTTTTCTGTGGTTCCATATAAATTTTAGGATTATTTGCTCTGGTTCTATGAAAAAAGTCACAGATAATTTGAATAGCAATCACATTAAATCTGTGGATTATTTTGGGTGGCATGGCCATTTTAACAATACTGATTCTTCCAATCCAAGGGTATAACTTATTGGCTTCAAGTTTGTTTTAGTATTGCTATGAACATTGGGGTACATTTATCTTTTTGATTATGTCTTTTCTGGATATATGCCCAGGAGTGGGACTGCTGGATCATGTGATAACTCTGTTTTTGGTTTTTTAAAGAACTTCCATTCCTACCAGCAGTGTAGGAGGGTTCCTTTTTCTGCACAGTCTCTCTAGTGTTTATTATTTGTAGACTTTTTGATAAAAGCCACTCTGACTGGTGTGAAGTGATACTTCATTGTAGGTTTGATTTGAATTTCCCTAATAATTATCAGTGTTGAGCATCTTTTCCTGACCCTCTTGGCCATTTATATGTTTTTGGAGAAATGTCTATTTAGATCTTCTCCCCATTTTTTGATTGGGTCGTTTGTTTTTTTTGTTATTGAGTTGTATGAGCGATTTATGTATTTTGGAAATTAAGCATTTCTTAGTTGCATCTGTTGCCAATATTTTCTCCCAGTCTGTAGGTTGTATTTTCATTTTGTTTATGGTTTCCTTTGTTGTGCAAAAATGTTTAAATTTGATTAGATCTCATTTTTAAATTTTTGCTTATATTTCTTTTACCTTGGGAGACTACCCTAAGAAAACATTGCTGCGATTATGTCGGAATGTTTTACCTGTGTTCTCTTCCAGGAGTCTTATGTTACCATGTCTTATATTTAAGCCATTTTGAGTTTATTTTGAGTTTATTTTGTGTATGGTATGAGTATATGTTCTAACTTCATTGATTTACTCTAGGCCATCCAGCTTTCCCAACACCAGTTTGCTGAAGAGGCTCTCTGTTCTCCATTGTACATGCTTGCCTCCTTTGTCAAAGATTAACTGACCATAGATGTGTATGTTTATTTCTGAGTTCTCTATTTTCTTCCCTTGATTCATATGTCTGTTTTTTATGCTAATACCATACTGTTTTGATTATTGTAGATTTGTAGTATTATCTGAAGCCTGGGAAAGTTATGCCTCTTGTGCTATTCTTTCTCCTCTGGATTGCTTTGGCAATCCTGGGTTTTCTGTGGTTCCATATAAATTTTAGGATTATTTGCTCTGGTTCTATGAAAAAAGTCACAGATAATTTGAATAGCAATCACATTAAATCTGTGGATTATTTTGGGTGGCATGGCCATTTTAACAATACTGATTCTTCCAATCCAAGGGTATAGAGTAGCTTTCCATTTCTTTGAATCATCTTCAGTTTCTTAATCAGTGTTTTATAGTTCCCAAGATATGTCTTTCATTTCCTTGGTTAGGTTTATCTCAGCTCTGTTTTTTGGTGTTTTTGTTTGGGTTTTCTTAGACAATTTTAAATGGGATTTTTTTTTCCTTTTTTTAAAAATTTTATTTAATTATTTTTGGGCTGTGCTGGGTCTTTGCTGCTATGCGTGGGCTTTCTCTGTTTGTGGCAAGCAGGGGCTACTCTCATTTGCTGTGTGTGGGTTTCTTGTTTCAGTAGCTTCCCTCATTGCAGAGCACAGGCTCTAGGGTGTGTGGGCTTCAGTAGTTGTTGCTGTTGGCCTCTAGAGTGCAGGCGCAGTAGCTGTGGTGTACAGGCTTAGTTGCCCGATGACTTGTGGCATCTTCCCAGACCAGGGATCTAGGAAGACCCATGGGCTCCTACTGTCTACTTTTTGATCATCAGGCCTCAAACGTGAACTGGACTAATCTCAAATTTTCACATCTAATTATAAAAAATAATTTTCACATCTTATGATGAGGAATCTGACTAAATGTATAATGTGATATAAAGTCTCAATTTATCCAGTATATAGGTTTGTTTGAAATTTTTGAGCAAATTATCAGTCAAGTTATATATACTTGGTAGCTAGTCATCAGGAAGCCTTTACACAACTCTATATATACTTTAAAAACCAACGACAATAATGACCTCACCCGTAATTTATTCTTTCATTGAAAGTACAAATTTTTTATGATTGGTTATGTCATTGAATTGACATTAGTCAGTTGCCTCCTTTGTCAAAGATTAACTGACCATAGATGTGTATGTTTATTTCTGAGTTCTCTATTTTCTTCCCTTGATTCATATGTCTGTTTTTTATGCTAATACCATACTGTTTTGATTATTGTAGATTTGTAGTATTATCTGAAGCCTGGGAAAGTTATGCCTCTTGTGCTATTCTTTCTCCTCTGGATTGCTTTGGCAATCCTGGGTTTTCTGTGGTTCCATATAAATTTTAGGATTATTTGCTCTGGTTCTATGAAAAAAGTCACAGATAATTTGAATAGCAATCACATTAAATCTGTGGATTATTTTGGGTGGCATGGCCATTTTAACAATACTGATTCTTCCAATCCAAGGGTATAGAGTAGCTTTCCATTTCTTTGAATCATCTTCAGTTTCTTAATCAGTGTTTTATAGTTCCCAAGATATGTCTTTCATTTCCTTGGTTAGGTTTATCTCAGCTCTGTTTTTTGGTGTTTTTGTTTGGGTTTTCTTAGACAATTTTAAATGGGATTTTTTTTTCCTTTTTTTAAAAATTTTATTTAATTATTTTTGGGCTGTGCTGGGTCTTTGCTGCTATGCGTGGGCTTTCTCTGTTTGTGGCAAGCAGGGGCTACTCTCATTTGCTGTGTGTGGGTTTCTTGTTTCAGTAGCTTCCCTCATTGCAGAGCACAGGCTCTAGGGTGTGTGGGCTTCAGTAGTTGTTGCTGTTGGCCTCTAGAGTGCAGGCGCAGTAGCTGTGGTGTACAGGCTTAGTTGCCCGATGACTTGTGGCATCTTCCCAGACCAGGGATCTAGGAAGACCCATGGGCTCCTACTGTCTACTTTTTGATCATCAGGCCTCAAACGTGAACTGGACTAATCTCAAATTTTCACATCTAATTATAAAAAATAATTTTCACATCTTATGATGAGGAATCTGACTAAATGTATAATGTGATATAAAGTCTCAATTTATCCAGTATATAGGTTTGTTTGAAATTTTTGAGCAAATTATCAGTCAAGTTATATATACTTGGTAGCTAGTCATCAGGAAGCCTTTACACAACTCTATATATACTTTAAAAACCAACGACAATAATGACCTCACCCGTAATTTATTCTTTCATTGAAAGTACAATATATGATTTTATTCATTAAGCTTAGCTTGGTGGTTAACGTTTCTGTGCTGTTTATGGAGTAGCTGAAGCATTGACTAGTTAGTTGTACCAGTAAAGCATTGCCTACTGAGGGATAACATTGAAAAAGAATCCCAGATTAAAAGTTTCCCAGTAGCTGAATTTCCTTCTCTGTCAGAAGCAGAATTTATTGACTTTTAGGGCAAGGGCCAGCTATTTGATCAGCACACAAAGTGGCAGTTTAGGCAGATGTCTGGGTGGCCTCTTAATGCTCCCTATTATGCATTGTATAAGTATTTCCTAGCCTTCTGGGGCTTGTCTATAGAAGACTTAAAACAGCCCATTCACAGCACTTCTTCAGACCAGCACCAACAAGGGAGCCAATTGTGGTCAGAACTCTTCAGACATGGACACCTGTTCTCTGTAAGTTTTACATAAGCCATAAAGTACCCAACTCTCACTAGTTTTATGGGTATGGACTCGGTTCAGACTGGCAGCCTTGAAGTAAACAGTTGCATTTTGAAAACTTATACTGTTAGATAAGCTCTCAGGCAAAGTTTTACTCTGACACCATCTACAAACCGGATGTAAGAATTAATTGGTATGAGGTCAATGTTATAACTTTGTGTTTAAATTAATTGCTGTTATTTAAAAGTATGCCCCAAGGCTATGAAGTATATTTCATTTCACATTAAATTACCACACATTACTGTTTATTTTTGTTCTACTTCTTTCTCTCTCATTTCTTACTGTTTTTAGTATGTTTGCTCCAGGCCATCCCTCTTGTAATTTAGGTGAAACAATAAGCACTCTAAAGATACTAGTTATTAGCAGGTGTTCTAAGTATTTAGTGTATATACATATATATTACATATATATATATACGTAATATATATAATATATATATATGTAATATATATGTATATAGTGGGATTATTCCATTTCTGAAGCAGAAAGAGAGAGAGGAAAAAAATAAAAAACAAACCTAGCTCAAGACTAGTTTTTAGAGCCAGGGAAGGATACGGTTTGGCCATAGAACCCATGAAATTTCACTAGTTACTACCATGTCAGTCTTGCTGCCTGTGTTTTTAGTAGCTGTCTTCACCTCCATAGCTTTACTGTCAGTGGTGCTTGTCCCTCCTGATTCAATGACTCATTTCTCTTTTTGCCCTTACTCTTCTAATTGGTTTCTTTCTGATTTCTTAATCTACCCTAGTGCTCAAGTCATCTTTCTTTCCTAAGCAAATAGAACATGCCACTTTCCAGATCACAGTTCTTCCATGGCTTTTTATCACTTGTCCTCCTGGATTCAGTCATTTCTGTAGCATGGCCTATAAGGTCTGACTTAATCTCAGTCCCCCCACTTTCTGTCTGATAACTAATCCCTTTCATTATGTTATTCCAACTATAGGTACTAAATTACTGAATTACTTCCCCAGTGTGTCATGGTATCTAACAAACCTGTGCCTGTGTCCATACTGTTCTCTTCCTGGAATATTCTGTCAATTTTCCGGCCCCAATCTGCCTCATTAACTCTTTAGTCAGTTCGGTCGCTTAGTCATGTCTACCTGTCTGTGACCCTATGGACTGCAGTACTCCAGGCTTCCCTGTCCATCTCCTGGAGCTTACTCAAACTCAGGTCCAGTGACTCAGAGATGCAATCCAACCATCTCGTCCTCTTTCTCCCCTTCTCCTTCTGCCTTCTATGTTTCTCAGCATCAGAGTCTTTTCCATCAGGTGACCAAAGTATTGGTGCTTTAGCTTCAGCATCAATCCTTCCAATGAATATTCTAGGTTGATTCCCTTTAGGATTGACTGGTTTGGTCTCCTTGCAGTCCAAGGACTCTCAACCCAAGTGTATGAAGTATATTTCATTTNACATTAAATTACCACACATTACTGTTTATTTTTGTTCTACTTCTTTCTCTCTCATTTCTTACTGTTTTTAGTATGTTTGCTCCAGGCCATCCCTCTTGTAATTTAGGTGAAACAATAAGCACTCTAAAGATACTAGTTATTAGCAGGTGTTCTAAGTATTTAGTGTATATACATATATATTACATATATATATATACGTAATATATATAATATATATATATGTAATATATATGTATATAGTGGGGATTATTCCATTTCTGAAGCAGAAAGAGAGAGAGGAAAAAAATAAAAAACAAACCTAGCTCAAGACTAGTTTTTAGAGCCAGGGAAGGATACGGTTTGGCCATAGAACCCATGAAATTTCACTAGTTACTACCATGTCAGTCTTGCTGCCTGTGTTTTTAGTAGCTGTCTTCACCTCCATAGCTTTACTGTCAGTGGTGCTTGTCCCTCCTGATTCAATGACTCATTTCTCTTTTTGCCCTTACTCTTCTAATTGGTTTCTTTCTGATTTCTTAATCTACCCTAGTGCTCAAGTCATCTTTCTTTCCTAAGCAAATAGAACATGCCACTTTCCAGATCACAGTTCTTCCATGGCTTTTTATCACTTGTCCTCCTGGATTCAGTCATTTCTGTAGCATGGCCTATAAGGTCTGACTTAATCTCAGTCCCCCCACTTTCTGTCTGATAACTAATCCCTTTCATTATGTTATTCCAACTATAGGTACTAAATTACTGAATTACTTCCCCAGTGTGTCATGGTATCTAACAAACCTGTGCCTGTGTCCATACTGTTCTCTTCCTGGAATATTCTGTCAATTTTCCGGCCCCAATCTGCCTCATTAACTCTTTAGTCAGTTCGGTCGCTTAGTCATGTCTACCTGTCTGTGACCCTATGGACTGCAGTACTCCAGGCTTCCCTGTCCATCTCCTGGAGCTTACTCAAACTCAGGTCCAGTGACTCAGAGATGCAATCCAACCATCTCGTCCTCTTTCTCCCCTTCTCCTTCTGCCTTCTATGTTTCTCAGCATCAGAGTCTTTTCCATCAGGTGACCAAAGTATTGGTGCTTTAGCTTCAGCATCAATCCTTCCAATGAATATTCTAGGTTGATTCCCTTTAGGATTGACTGGTTTGGTCTCCTTGCAGTCCAAGGGACTCTCAAGAATCTTCTCCAGAACCACAGTTTGAAGTGATCAATTCTTTGGCCCTCAGCCTTCTTTGGGGTCCAACTGTCACATTCATACATGACCACTGGGAAAACCATAGCTTTGACTACCTATACGGACTTCTGTTGGCAAGGTGATGTCTCTTCTTTTTAATATACTGTCTAGGTTTGTTGTAACTTTTCTTCCAAGGAGCAAGTTTCTTTTAATTTCATGGCTGCAGTCACCATCTACAGTGATTTTGGAGCCCACAAAAATAATCTTTGTCACTGTTTCCATTGTTTGCCCATCTAACTGCCATGAAGTGATGGGACCAGATGGCATAGTCTTCATTTTTTGAATGTTGAATTTCAAGCCAGCATTTTCACTCTCCTCTTTCACCTTCATCAAGAGGCTCTTTAGTTCCTCTTTGCTTTCTGCCATAAGGGTATTGTCATCTGCATACCAGAGGTTATTGACATTTCTCCTGGCAATCTTGATTCCAGCTTGTGCTTCATCCAGACCAGCATGTCACATGATGTACTCTGCATATAAGTTAAATAAGCAGGGTGACAGTATACAGCCTTGATGTACTCCTTTCCCAATTTGGAGCCAGTCCATTGTTCCATGTTCTGTTTTAACTGTTGCTTCTTGTCTTGCATACAGGTTTTGCAGGTGGCAGGTAAGTGGTCTGGTATTCCCATCTCTTTCAGAATTTTCCACAGTTTGTTGTGATCCACACAGTAAGGATTTAGTGTAGTCAATGAAGCGTAATGTCTATTTTTTTCTGGGATTCTCTTGTTTTTTCTGTGATCCATTGGATGTTGGCAAATGGTCCATTGGTTCAGTTCTTGTACTCAATTTTCCGGCCCCAATCTGCCTCATTAACTCTTTAGTCAGTTCGGTCGCTTAGTCATGTCTACCTGTCTGTGACCCTATGGACTGCAGTACTCCAGGCTTCCCTGTCCATCTCCTGGAGCTTACTCAAACTCAGGTCCAGTGACTCAGAGATGCAATCCAACCATCTCGTCCTCTTTCTCCCCTTCTCCTTCTGCCTTCTATGTTTCTCAGCATCAGAGTCTTTTCCATCAGGTGACCAAAGTATTGGTGCTTTAGCTTCAGCATCAATCCTTCCAATGAATATTCTAGGTTGATTCCCTTTAGGATTGACTGGTTTGGTCTCCTTGCAGTCCAAGGGACTCTCAAGAATCTTCTCCAGAACCACAGTTTGAAGTGATCAATTCTTTGGCCCTCAGCCTTCTTTGGGGTCCAACTGTCACATTCATACATGACCACTGGGAAAACCATAGCTTTGACTACCTATACGGACTTCTGTTGGCAAGGTGATGTCTCTTCTTTTTAATATACTGTCTAGGTTTGTTGTAACTTTTCTTCCAAGGAGCAAGTTTCTTTTAATTTCATGGCTGCAGTCACCATCTACAGTGATTTTGGAGCCCCCCAAAAATCAAGTCTGTCACTGTTTCCATTGTTTGCCCATCTAACTGCCATGAAGTGATGGGACCAGATGGCATAGTCTTCATTTTTTGAATGTTGAATTTCAAGCCAGCATTTTCACTCTCCTCTTTCACCTTCATCAAGAGGCTCTTTAGTTCCTCTTTGCTTTCTGCCATAAGGGTATTGTCATCTGCATACCAGAGGTTATTGACATTTCTCCTGGCAATCTTGATTCCAGCTTGTGCTTCATCCAGACCAGCATGTCACATGATGTACTCTGCATATAAGTTAAATAAGCAGGGTGACAGTATACAGCCTTGATGTACTCCTTTCCCAATTTGGAGCCAGTCCATTGTTCCATGTTCTGTTTTAACTGTTGCTTCTTGTCTTGCATACAGGTTTTGCAGGTGGCAGGTAAGTGGTCTGGTATTCCCATCTCTTTCAGAATTTTCCACAGTTTGTTGTGATCCACACAGTAAGGATTTAGTGTAGTCAATGAAGCGTAATGTCTATTTTTTTCTGGGATTCTCTTGTTTTTTCTGTGATCCATTGGATGTTGGCAATTTGATCCGTGGTTCCTCTGCCTTTTCTAAATACAGCTTGTACGTCTGGAAGTTCTCAGTTCTTGTACTGTTGAAGCCTGGCTTGGAGGATTTTGAGCCTAACCTTGCCAGCATGTGGAATGAGTGCAGTCGTGGGGTAGTTTGAATGTTGTTTGGTATCACCCTTTGGGATTAGAATGAAAACTGACCTTTTCCAGTCCTGAAGCCGCTGCTGAGTTTTCCAAATTTGCTGTCCAGTTGAGTGTGGCACTTTAACAGCATCATCTTTTAGGACTGGAAATAGTTCAGCTGAAATTCCGTCACCTCCACTGGCTTTGTTCATAGTGATGCCTCCTAAGGCACACCCCAGGATGTGTGGATCTAAGTGAGGGATCACACCATTGTGGTTATCCAGGTCATTAAAAGCTTTTTTGTACAGTTCTTTCTATGTATTCTTGTCACCTCTTCTTAATCTCTTCTGCTTCTATTAGGTCCACACTGTTTCTGTCCTTTATTGTGCCTATCTTTGCATGAAATGTTGCCTTAGTTCCCACCAGTTTTCTTAAAGAGATCTCTAGTCTTTCCCACTTTATTGTTTTCCTCTATTTCTTTTGCATTGTTCACTTAAGAAGTCTTTTCTTATCTCTCCTTGCTGTTCTCTAGAATTCTGCATTCAAATGGGTATATCGTTCCTTTTCTCCTTTGCCTTTTGTTTCTCTTCTCAGCTATTTGTAAGGCTTCCACAGACAACCTCTTTGTGTTTCTTTTTCTTGGAGATGTTTTTTTTTTTTTTAGTTTTTTTTTAGATTTACTTATTTATTTATTTTGGGCGGGGGTCAGGTTGGGGAGGGAGAGGAGCAGGCGGGCCACTTCTATTGGTCTTTCATTTCTCCATTTTCATCCTTCTTTGTTCTTTGGCTTCTGTGGGCCTCCCATCGCGGTGGCGTCTGTTGTCGCAGAGCGCCTGCTCTGGGCGCATGCACTCCAGAGCTCTGGCTCGGTAATTAGACACATCGGTCTAGCCACTCCGCAGCACGTGGGATCTTCCCAGGTCAGGGATCGAACCGGCGCCCCTTGCACTGCAAGGCGGTGTCCTTACCCACTGGACCACCAGGGGAAGCCCTTTGGAGATGGTTTTGATCACCATCTTATGTACAGTTTTACGAACCTCCCTCCATTGTTTTTCAGGCACTCTGTTTATCAGATCTAATCCCTTGAATCTATTTGCCACTTCCACTGTATAGTCATAAGGGATTTGATTTAGTTCATACCTGAGTGGCCTAGTGGTTTTTCCTACACTCTTCAATTTAAGTCTGAATTTTACAATAAGGAGTTCATGATCCGAGCCACAGTCAGCTCCCAGTCTTAGTTTTTGCTGACTGTATAGAGTTTATCCATCTTTGACTGCAAAGAATATAATCAGTCTGATTTCAGTATTGACCATGTAGTGATGTCCATGTGTAGAGTCATCTCTTATGTTGTTGGAAGAGGTGTTTGCTATGACCAGTGTGTTCTCTTGGCAAAACTCTGTTAGCCTTTACCCTGCTTCATTTTGTACTCCAAGGCCATACTTGCCTGTTACCTCAGGTGTCTCTTGACTTCCTACTTTTGTATTCTAGTCTCCAGTGATGAAAAGAACGTCTTTTTTGATGTTAATTCTAGAAGATCTTGTAGCTTCATAGAACCAGTCAGCTTCAGCTTCTTCATCATTAGTGGCCGGAGCATAGACTTGGATTACCGTGCTCTTTGAAAGGTGTGCCTTGGAAATGAACCAAGATCGTTCTGTCATTTTGAAATTGCACCCAAGTACTGCGTTTTGGACTCTTGTTGACTTTGAGGACTACTTTTCTTCTGATGAATTCTTGCCCACAGTAGTAGATACAGTGGTCATCTGAATTAAATTTGCCGCTTCTGTCCATTTTAAATTTATTTTGGGCGGGGGTCAGGTTGGGGAGGGAGAGGAGCAGGCGGGCCACTTCTATTGGTCTTTCATTTCTCCATTTTCATCCTTCTTTGTTCTTTGGCTTCTGTGGGCCTCCCATCGCGGTGGCGTCTGTTGTCGCAGAGCGCCTGCTCTGGGCGCATGCACTCCAGAGCTCTGGCTCGGTAATTAGACACATCGGTCTAGCCACTCCGCAGCACGTGGGATCTTCCCAGGTCAGGGATCGAACCGGCGCCCCTTGCACTGCAAGGCGGTGTCCTTACCCACTGGACCACCAGGGGAAGCCCTTTGGAGATGGTTTTGATCACCATCTTATGTACAGTTTTACGAACCTCCCTCCATTGTTTTTCAGGCACTCTGTTTATCAGATCTAATCCCTTGAATCTATTTGCCACTTCCACTGTATAGTCATAAGGGATTTGATTTAGTTCATACCTGAGTGGCCTAGTGGTTTTTCCTACACTCTTCAATTTAAGTCTGAATTTTACAATAAGGAGTTCATGATCCGAGCCACAGTCAGCTCCCAGTCTTAGTTTTTGCTGACTGTATAGAGTTTATCCATCTTTGACTGCAAAGAATATAATCAGTCTGATTTCAGTATTGACCATGTAGTGATGTCCATGTGTAGAGTCATCTCTTATGTTGTTGGAAGAGGTGTTTGCTATGACCAGTGTGTTCTCTTGGCAAAACTCTGTTAGCCTTTACCCTGCTTCATTTTGTACTCCAAGGCCATACTTGCCTGTTACCTCAGGTGTCTCTTGACTTCCTACTTTTGTATTCTAGTCTCCAGTGATGAAAAGAGCGTCTTTTTGATGTTAATTCTAGAAGATCTTGTAGCTTCATAGAACCAGTCAGCTTCAGCTTCTTCATCATTAGTGGCCGGAGCATAGACTTGGATTACCGTGCTCTTTGAAAGGTGTGCCTTGGAAATGAACCAAGATCGTTCTGTCATTTTCACCCAAGTACTGCGTTTTGGACTCTTGTTGACTTTGAGGACTACTTTTCTTCTGATGAATTCTTGCCCACAGTAGTAGATACAGTGGTCATCTGAATTAAATTTGCCCGCTTCTGTCCATTTTAGTTCACTGATACCTAAAATGTCAGTTTTCACCTTTGCCGTCTCCTATTCAACCATTTCCAATTTACCTTGATTCATGGACCTAACATTCCAGGTTCCTATGCAGCATCGAACGTTACTTTGTTCTTTGCAGAATCAAACTTTACTTTCACCACTAGACACATCCACAACTGGGTGTTGTTTCCACTTTGGCTCAGCCTTTTCATTCTTTCTGGAGCTATTTTTCTGTTCTTCTTGCATAGTGGGCACCTACTTGACCGGGAGAGTTCATCTTGCAGTGTCTCATCTTTTTGCTTTTTCATACTGTTCATGGGGTTCTCAAGACAAGAATGCTGAAGTGACTTGCCATTCCCTTCCCCAGTGGACCACGTTTGTCAGAACTCTCCACTGTCACTCATCTGTCTTGGGTGGCCCCACACAACATGGCTCATAGTTTTGTTGAGTTAGACAAGGCTGTGATCCATGTGATAAATTTGGTTGGTTTTCTGTGATTGTGATTTTCATTCTCTCTGCCCAGTGATGGATGAGGTTTAAGAGTCTTGTGGAAGATTCCTGATGGGAGGGACTGGCTATGGGGAAAACTGGATGATGGACAGGGCCATGCTCAGTAAGTCTTCAGTCCAGTGATCTGCTGATGTGTGGGGCTGCCTTCCCTCCCTGTTTGGTAGGGGTAACAGAGACCTTCCCCAAGAGGACAGAGGCCAGCATGCTGCACCCCAGCAGTGTGTTCTCTTGGCAAAACTCTGTTAGCCTTTACCCTGCTTCATTTTGTACTCCAAGGCCATACTTGCCTGTTACCTCAGGTGTCTCTTGACTTCCTACTTTTGTATTCTAGTCTCCAGTGATGAAAAGAACGTCTTTTTTGATGTTAATTCTAGAAGATCTTGTAGCTTCATAGAACCAGTCAGCTTCAGCTTCTTCATCATTAGTGGCCGGAGCATAGACTTGGATTACCGTGCTCTTTGAAAGGTGTGCCTTGGAAATGAACCAAGATCGTTCTGTCATTTTTGAAATTGCACCCAAGTACTGCGTTTTGGACTCTTGTTGACTTTGAGGACTACTTTTCTTCTGATGAATTCTTGCCCACAGTAGTAGATACAGTGGTCATCTGAATTAAATTTGCCCGCTTCTGTCCATTTTAGTTCACTGATACCTAAAATGTCAGTTTTCACCTTTGCCGTCTCCTATTCAACCATTTCCAATTTACCTTGATTCATGGACCTAACATTCCAGGTTCCTATGCAGCATCGAACGTTACTTTGTTCTTTGCAGAATCAAACTTTACTTTCACCACTAGACACATCCACAACTGGGTGTTGTTTCCACTTTGGCTCAGCCTTTTCATTCTTTCTGGAGCTATTTTTCTGTTCTTCTTGCATAGTGGGCACCTACTTGACCGGGAGAGTTCATCTTGCAGTGTCTCATCTTTTTGCTTTTTCATACTGTTCATGGGGTTCTCAAGACAAGAATGCTGAAGTGACTTGCCATTCCCTTCCCCAGTGGACCACGTTTGTCAGAACTCTCCACTGTCACTCATCTGTCTTGGGTGGCCCCACACAACATGGCTCATAGTTTTGTTGAGTTAGACAAGGCTGTGATCCATGTGATAAATTTGGTTGGTTTTCTGTGATTGTGATTTTCATTCTCTCTGCCCAGTGATGGATGAGGTTTAAGAGTCTTGTGGAAGATTCCTGATGGGAGGGACTGGCTATGGGGAAAACTGGATGATGGACAGGGCCATGCTCAGTAAGTCTTCAGTCCAGTGATCTGCTGATGTGTGGGGCTGCCTTCCCTCCCTGTTTGGTAGGGGTAACAGAGACCTTCCCCAAGAGGACAGAGGCCAGCATGCTGCACCCCCAGCACTGCTGTCTCCAGTGTCCCTGACCCTGCGGCAGGCCACCTATCATCCCATGCCTCTGGCAGAGACTCCTGGCTCAGGCTCTTGTGGGGTCAGTGCTCCTTTTGCCTGGGTCCAGGTGCACACAAGATTTTGTCTGTGCCCTCCAAGAGTCTGTGTTTTCCCCGTCCTGTGAAAATTATGTAACCAAATCCCACTGGCCTTCAAGGTCAAGTTCCCTAGGGGTTCTCTGGCCCTTTGCTGGATCCTCAGGTTGGGAAATCTCTTGTGGGCCCTAGAACTTTTGCAACAATGCAAGAACTTGTTTGGTGTAATTGTTCTCCAGTTTGTGGATTGCCTTCTCAGCAGCTCTGTAGTTTGGCTATTGGCGACCTCCTTCAAGAGGACTTATTCCACACCCCACACCTCCCAGGACTGCTTCTGTCTTAGCCGGTGCCCCTCCGACCGGCCACATAAACTCTCACCATCCTTTGAAATTTAATTGTTTTAATTCTCTTCTGAGATGCCACTTCAGATACCTGATTAAGTAATTCTTCATCTTGATTTCCACTGTACCTTATCTTCCGTCTGCCTTCCTTCCCTCCTCCCTGATCTCATTTTGTTGGGATAAGAGCTTCTCTCCTTCTAAGCTGTTAACTTCTTGGAGATAAGCTCTGAAGATGAGCAGACAAAAATCTTTATTTCTAGAACAGCATCCGGAACATAGAAAGTAGAGCTTAATATTTGTTGAGTGAATAATTCTGTCAGTGAATGAACAAATGATATGCTTTTGACCTTGAAAGATGAAGTTTACTGAATTCAATATGAGTTGAGAATACATTGGACTTGGTGACTTTGATGTTCTTTCTCAAGTCATGTATACATTACAGAGTATTTTTTATTAATTCCCAAAATAGGTATGAATTGTACTAGATATTTTAATAAAGAGGTTTAGTTTTAGGGCATGTTTGTGGTGCTGACCTTAACTAAATTAGAGATCACTTTGCTTCTTCCTGTCTCAGTACTGAACAGCTGACACTGCTGGGAAAGTGGCTAGTGAGTAAGGTGATGCCGCACCCACCTGGGTGCTCTGACAGCGGTGTGGTGAGGTACCGTGGCCCTGTGCCGTGACGGTGGTGGGCAGCTGTTTCCGTTAATGGTGGGAGCGTATTAGGGGAGGCATCTCTGGGGCACGAGGTGATAGGTGCTCGGTAGTAGATGCCGTCATCACATTCTGAACATTCATGTTACAGAAATCTGCCTCGAGTTGCACTTGTGCCTACGGTAGCCACGCCTGTGTCTGTGGCGCACATGAAGTGTGCCCGTTTGAATTGAAGTGTGATAGAAACTTACATACACAGTGGAATCCAGAGACTCAGTTCCCACCCCCCCAAAAGTACAGTAGTTCATTACCAAATTTTTTACATTGAGTATATGTTGCAGCGATAATATTTTGGATATATTGGATAAAATAAGGTATATTATTAAAGAGATGAGGTTAACTTTTTTTTTGGCTCTGTCTTGTGTCTGGCCCGTGGGATCTTAGTTCCCTGACCAGGGATCAAACCTGCGTCCCCCCTGCATTAGACACAAGAAGTCTTAACCACCCGATTGCCAGGGAAGTCCCGTAACTGATTTTTTTTTTTTTTTTGAATCTTTACTCTTTATTTATTTATTTTTATTTATTTTTAAACTGATTTTTAAATTGTGGAAATTTCACTTGTCGGTTGATACTGTGCTTGAAAAGGAATAGTTAATGAGATTAAGAAGCTGTCTCCCCCCTCCAATAAAAAAAGAAACCACTCCTCCACCACTGTATTTGTATTAATAGCTCCTTGTAATAAGAAGTACTGGATTTTAAAAACATTAAGTATCGAATATGGATGAGAATTATTATATATGAGTGTGTAACGTGGGACTGTTGTATGACTCCATGTCACCTCCTGAGCTTACTTCACACTGTCTTTGTAGTGTGCTTCACTTATTCTCTTCTTCCCAGAATTGAATATGATGCCTATCGTACTGATTTGGAAGAACTGAATCTTGGACCACGTGATGCAAACACTCTGCCAAAGATTGAGCAATCACAGCATCTGTTCCAAGCACATAAGGAAAAATACGATAAAATGCGCAATGATGTTTCTATCAAGTTGAAATTTTTAGAAGAAAATAAGGTAAATGTGTTCTTTACCTCTGAGATTTTTGTTTCTGTTAACTCTTTCATTATAGTTGACCCTTGAACAGCCTGGGGGTCGGGGGTACTGACCCTCCTGGCAGCCAAAAATCTCCCTGGAACTCACACCCGGACCCCGAATCCAGGTTCGCCTGTGTCTGTAGTTCCATATTTGCAGATTCAACCAGCCATGCATGGATCGTGCATCTCTGTGGTATTTACTGTTGAAGAAACTTCACATGTGTGTGAACCTGACAGTTCAAACCCATGTTGTTTAAGGGTCAACAGTGGAATTGTTGGAAATGAAATTCCATTTATAATCAGTGTTTTCGTTTTTAGAAGTACCAAAAATGTATTTACTTTTCTGTCATTAAAGTCATCATCAGCTGGCCCGTTCCAGTCTTTCACATGTAACAATTGGCAAAAAATACTTAATGTTGATCTTCAGACTGGTTTTGGTATTGAGTGCTTTAAAAACTTAATGATAGATTCTGTTATAAATATTTTGAAAACTTTTTATTAACGGTGGGTACAGATTTCAGGAAGGGAACAGCATTCTCAGTAACTGATAAATGAGGAATAATTGAAAGATTCTGTTCAGGGCTGCAGTTAAAGAAATAAGGTAAGAAATCAAGTTTTCAGATGGTTTTCTCATAACAGGAACATAACCAAAGATGACTATTGTGAGAGCTGAGGTGGACCTGCTGTAGCTTTGTTGGAGGTAGAGTCCTGCAACAACAGGCGGGGATCTCTGGTTTAGGTGAAGCCCAGGTTCCCGTGCCGAACGTCACATGAGTGCTCAGTTTTGGAAGGAGGGTTGCAGTTCTGGAAATGGCAGGGCCAGTCAAGAGCTCAAGGCAGAGGAGGCGTAGTGTCCTGTGGAGACAGGTCTCATCACTGCTGGTCGGGGGGCCCCTCCCAAGCTCTTCACAGCCTCTGAGGTTGTGGTAGGCCTTTGGCTCTGCTTTCTCCCAGGCACCCTCTTAATATTTTTCAGTTCTGATTGTCTGTTGGTATCTTCTTGTGTTCCTTAACATTTCCTTAGAAACTCTTCTGGCTACCATAAGAAAAGCGTGAATTTCCTTAAGGCCAGCATTTTTTTTTTCCGTTTAGCTACAGTGTGTGAAAGTACTGATTTTCCATTACACGGAAACCCTTATGTTGTCTGTAAAGGAAACCTCAGCAGTCATCAGGCAGGTTGCCCAGCACTATTCAGACAAGAACGCGGTGAGCCTTTTAGCGTTCATGAGCTGAGCACGTGAGATGGCCCTCATTTCAGTCATTTGGTTTAATATTTTGAAGAGTAGGATATGTCACTACTTAAATCTAGACATATATTTTAAAAGTAAAAATGTTTTGTACGTGCTGCCCTAAACCAGCCCCATAGAGTGCAGTGCTAAATGCCATGTGCTACTGCTTTATGGTTTCTCCCTGAAGCTGATTTGAATAGAAAGAAAGAAATTCATCTGATTAAGGGGTTCAGGATCTTTGCTAATAGAAGAAATGATTAAAGTGGTGATTGTGTTCTACTGGAACCTAGTGGTGTTTATTGTGCTATTCTCTGAATAGTTGACTGAGCAACTGAACAGAACTGATTCCCTGAATAGTGAAAGTACAGGTCATTTTTGTTTTCTGTGTATTTTTCTATACTTTAAACATTTCCTGTGAAAGGTTATATTGCTTCTGTACAAAGGAGATACTTATTTTGAAATAATTAATATCCCTAAACCATCTGTGCTTGTTTGGTTCTTCCCAGCAAATTATACAAGATAAGGAGTGGCCATATAATTGCTGCTTCTCTTACTATATAGCTGTTTTTGAAATTTGGCAGTAGATCTCCAGATTAGACATGAACCAGGAAGGCACTTAACGTGTCAGTTACTAGGCACTTTACATGTCTTTTCTCACTTAATCCTCAGAACAACCTTCACACTCAGGAGACACACTCGTGGGGCTTTACAGTGTACCCTGTGGAGACAGGTCTCATCACTGCTGGTCGGGGGGCCCCTCCCAAGCTCTTCACAGCCTCTGAGGTTGTGGTAGGCCTTTGGCTCTGCTTTCTCCCAGGCACCCTCTTAATATTTTTCAGTTCTGATTGTCTGTTGGTATCTTCTTGTGTTCCTTAACATTTCCTTAGAAACTCTTCTGGCTACCATAAGAAAAGCGTGAATTTCCTTAAGGCCAGCATTTTTTTTTTCCGTTTAGCTACAGTGTGTGAAAGTACTGATTTTCCATTACACGGAAACCCTTATGTTGTCTGTAAAGGAAACCTCAGCAGTCATCAGGCAGGTTGCCCAGCACTATTCAGACAAGAACGCGGTGAGCCTTTTAGCGTTCATGAGCTGAGCACGTGAGATGGCCCTCATTTCAGTCATTTGGTTTAATATTTTGAAGAGTAGGATATGTCACTACTTAAATCTAGACATATATTTTAAAAGTAAAAATGTTTTGATGCGTGCTGCCCTAAACCAGCCCCATAGAGTGCAGTGCTAAATGCCATGTGCTACTGCTTTATGGTTTCTCCCTGAAGCTGATTTGAATAGAAAGAAAGAAATTCATCTGATTAAGGGGTTCAGGATCTTTGCTAATAGAAGAAATGATTAAAGTGGTGATTGTGTTCTACTGGAACCTAGTGGTGTTTATTGTGCTATTCTCTGAATAGTTGACTGAGCAACTGAACAGAACTGATTCCCTGAATAGTGAAAGTACAGGTCATTTTTGTTTTCTGTGTATTTTTCTATACTTTAAACATTTCCTGTGAAAGGTTATATTGCTTCTGTACAAAGGAGATACTTATTTTGAAATAATTAATATCCCTAAACCATCTGTGCTTGTTTGGTTCTTCCCAGCAAATTATACAAGATAAGGAGTGGCCATATAATTGCTGCTTCTCTTACTATATAGCTGTTTTTGAAATTTGGCAGTAGATCTCCAGATTAGACATGAACCAGGGAAGGCACTTAACGTGTCAGTTACTAGGCACTTTACATGTCTTTTCTCACTTAATCCTCAGAACAACCTTCACACTCAGGAGACACACTGAGCAGTGAGGAAAGAAGAGGAAAACAATTGTAAATTGTACGTATCAGTCAGGGTTTCATGTCTAGTTACATCTTGTTGGCATTGAAGAAGTTTATAGTTGGGAGTTAACAGAAAGTTATGACTTAAATAATTTAAATAATCTCAGGCACCATTGTAAGGCGTGGACCAGGACTGCCGAATTAGCAGAGAAAGGAAGACCAGTGTTTTCTAGGCTGCATGACAAGATCAGCAGAGAAAGTTGGTTTGGCCTGGGTTACAAGGGATGAAGGTCAGGAACTTGGCTGCTAAACCCAGTATTTAGTTTGAAATGACAAGATATTCACATGGAAAGAATTGGTAGGAAGTTTGTGGCCTGGGTTTGCCATTTGGATGAACAGGGTCAGAGTTCTAGAGATAAAGGTTTAGAAGTTACTGCTTTGAGAATAGTGTTGTCATTGTTTCATCTGCTCTTCTTTCGACCTTTTTTACTATTAAAAAACAAATTGGTACTATATTCGCAAAGATTTTATGTTCTTAGCCCGTTTGGGGTTTTCCACAGTTGTCATCAAGCTGAGTTTCATTTTCAGCTCAGTAATCATTAATCAGCTTTGTCTAAAATAAAATCTATAAAGAAACTAACATTTTTATCTTTTGTATTTAATTCTTTAAAATTATAAAGAGAATGTTACTGGTCTCAGTTATTTTAAGCAATGGACAGCCTGTAATTTGGGTGAAGACTTAGAACCATGAGAAAATTTTTTGTTTGTTTTTGTTGTTGAGCAACTTTTCCCCTTTTCTTTTTAACAGCTCTCTAACAAAGGGAGGCAAAGGCAAGTCTTTAGGCCTAGGAACTGCCTACCATCCCTGTGTGCTTTCCCAAGAGTTTGAAGTGCCTCAGATCTGGGGTTTTCTTCTTTTGTTAAACTATAGCTGAATTAGTATTTCTTTAATACACAGTTGTTAGGTAATCTTCTCAGTTGCTTGAATTTTAACAAAATAGAAGCTTTCTGTTTCTTAAATATCATATTAGACATGAACCAGGAAGGCACTTAACGTGTCAGTTACTAGGCACTTTACATGTCTTTTCTCACTTAATCCTCAGAACAACCTTCACACTCAGGAGACACACTGAGCAGTGAGGAAAGAAGAGGAAAACAATTGTAAATTGTACGTATCAGTCAGGGTTTCATGTCTAGTTACATCTTGTTGGCATTGAAGAAGTTTATAGTTGGGAGTTAACAGAAAGTTATGACTTAAATAATTTAAATAATCTCAGGCACCATTGTAAGAGCGTGGACCAGGACTGCCGAATTAGCAGAGAAAGGAAGACCAGTGTTTTCTAGGCTGCATGACAAGATCAGCAGAGAAAGTTGGTTTGGCCTGGGTTACAAGGGATGAAGGTCAGGAACTTGGCTGCTAAACCCAGTATTTAGTTTGAAATGACAAGATATTCACATGGAAAGAATTGGTAGGAAGTTTGTGGCCTGGGTTTGCCATTTGGATGAACAGGGTCAGAGTTCTAGAGATAAAGGTTTAGAAGTTACTGCTTTGAGAATAGTGTTGTCATTGTTTCATCTGCTCTTCTTTCGACCTTTTTTACTATTAAAAAACAAATTGGTACTATATTCGCAAAGATTTTATGTTCTTAGCCCGTTTGGGGTTTTCCACAGTTGTCATCAAGCTGAGTTTCATTTTCAGCTCAGTAATCATTAATCAGCTTTGTCTAAAATAAAATCTATAAAGAAACTAACATTTTTATCTTTTGTATTTAATTCTTTAAAATTATAAAGAGAATGTTACTGGTCTCAGTTATTTTAAGCAATGGACAGCCTGTAATTTGGGTGAAGACTTAGAACCATGAGAAAATTTTTTGTTTGTTTTTGTTGTTGAGCAACTTTTCCCCTTTTCTTTTTAACAGCTCTCTAACAAAGGGAGGCAAAGGCAAGTCTTTAGGCCTAGGAACTGCCTACCATCCCTGTGTGCTTTCCCAAGAGTTTGAAGTGCCTCAGATCTGGGGTTTTCTTCTTTTGTTAAACTATAGCTGAATTAGTATTTCTTTAATACACAGTTGTTAGGTAATCTTCTCAGTTGCTTGAATTTTAACAAAATAGAAGCTTTCTGTTTCTTAAATATCATATCTTGGATTTTTTAAAAAACATAAGTTATCTGAAACTTATGGTGAGTGCTAATTTGTAATTGGATGATATCCTAAAGGCTGCAGTTTTTCTCTAAAGCTGCTTTTGCACCTCCTTTTGTCCTTTTGCTAGGAGTGGGGGTTCTTTTGGTTATCCTGGTTTTTGGAGTGCCCTCCCATAGTGACACTTCTCTTTTAAAATATCTGTGGCCAGATAACCACACAGCTAGAATAATAGTGCACAAGTAAAAGCAAAGAGTCACTGAGTAAAAGACTAAAGACCATCCTGTGACTCTCCTAATAAGTTTTAGTGGCCAAACACTGTGAGAATAGTTTTGTTCATTTTGTTTTCAGAACTTAAAAAAAATGAGAGGGATTGGGAGATAAATTCTTTGCTGTTATTTTAGAAAATTGTAGTGTTTATATGTATTCAGTCTAGCCTTTCTTCTCTCTGGGAAAACAAAAGGAATAGGTATGTATTAAAATACCTGTGTACACACCTGGGTGTGTATGTGCATGCATTAATGCTGAGAGATGTGTCCATATGTCCATGTTTGTCATTTATCCTTAATGGAAAAACTTGAATTCCTCTACTGTTTATAGTCTATACTCTGTCCGCACACTCCGATCCTTCCTTCCTCCATATATTGTGTTTATTTTAACCTAAACAAACCTCTGATAGTCTCTTCCTTGTTTACTAAATCTTTGTCTAAAATAAAATCTATAAAGAAACTAACATTTTTATCTTTTGTATTTAATTCTTTAAAATTATAAAGAGAATGTTACTGGTCTCAGTTATTTTAAGCAATGGACAGCCTGTAATTTGGGTGAAGACTTAGAACCATGAGAAAATTTTTTGTTTGTTTTTGTTGTTGAGCAACTTTTCCCCTTTTCTTTTTAACAGCTCTCTAACAAAGGGAGGCAAAGGCAAGTCTTTAGGCCTAGGAACTGCCTACCATCCCTGTGTGCTTTCCCAAGAGTTTGAAGTGCCTCAGATCTGGGGTTTTCTTCTTTTGTTAAACTATAGCTGAATTAGTATTTCTTTAATACACAGTTGTTAGGTAATCTTCTCAGTTGCTTGAATTTTAACAAAATAGAAGCTTTCTGTTTCTTAAATATCATATCTTGGATTTTTTAAAAAACATAAGTTATCTGAAACTTATGGTGAGTGCTAATTTGTAATTGGATGATATCCTAAAGGCTGCAGTTTTTCTCTAAAGCTGCTTTTGCACCTCCTTTTGTCCTTTTGCTAGGAGTGGGGGTTCTTTTGGTTATCCTGGTTTTTGGAGTGCCCTCCCATAGTGACACTTCTCTTTTAAAATATCTGTGGCCAGATAACCACACAGCTAGAATAATAGTGCACAAGTAAAAGCAAAGAGTCACTGAGTAAAAGACTAAAGACCATCCTGTGACTCTCCTAATAAGTTTTAGTGGCCAAACACTGTGAGAATAGTTTTGTTCATTTTGTTTTCAGAACTTAAAAAAAATGAGAGGGATTGGGAGATAAATTCTTTGCTGTTATTTTAGAAAATTGTAGTGTTTATATGTATTCAGTCTAGCCTTTCTTCTCTCTGGGAAAACAAAAGGAATAGGTATGTATTAAAATACCTGTGTACACACCTGGGTGTGTATGTGCATGCATTAATGCTGAGAGATGTGTCCATATGTCCATGTTTGTCATTTATCCTTAATGGAAAAACTTGAATTCCTCTACTGTTTATAGTCTATACTCTGTCCGCACACTCCGATCCTTCCTTCCTCCATATATTGTGTTTATTTTAACCTAAACAAACCTCTGATAGTCTCTTCCTTGTTTACTAAACTAGAATGAGTTGCATAACAGTAAGAGTACAGTTAATTAGGCTCTTCTAATGTTTCTGTTTTCATCCATTTTTTTTCTAGACTTTTAAATAATGTAAGGATCTATTTTCTGATTTAACGCAGATTATGTGCCTTTTATTGTTCAAGGTTCAAAACAAAAGATAGATTGAAAAATATAGTCAAGGCAAAGAAAATAGTCATTTCTGGTGCTTTGTAGACTTTGAGAAGATAGGTACCATTCATTCTCTTATAGCGCTCTTGATGCCTAGCGATGCTGTTAAATGTGTAGTAGTCATTTAGCAAATTTTTTCCCAGAATTCGAGGCACACTGTAGGGAAGGGAGGAGATGGAGGTGAAGGAGAGTCAACTAAGACAGAGTAGATGCTTTTCTCGCTCTTTGATTTAGTGAGGGCAAGGCATGTTCTCTGGGAAATGCTTCTGTTGTCTGCAGTATGCAATGTTTTCTTGGAAAGAGAAAGCCAAAATTACAGAAAAATACACAGATCAATGTGAGCAGCCCCCATTTACTGTCTTTTAACTTTTTCTATGGCTTGGAAGCACATAGAATGTGAAAAAAAGTAATTTAAAATTAACATTTCCGTTAAAATAACTATAAGAGTAGAAGTAAATGTCTTTCAGGTCTATTAATATATTGGGAAGGACCCTGGATGTATCAGTGATTCAGTTAACGCTTAGGGTATAAATAAAAGCTAAGGATCCCATTAATTTTGTTATATTCTTTAAGAAAGATGGCATATACTCTTACTTTAGGGTTATTTCAGTTAATTGGTTGTAACCATTAACTGCACAGTTTTCTCTGTTATTACAGTAATAATAGAAACTCAAAGAATAACAAGGAGGGTTGGTGTTGGGATGCGCAGAGAAAAAAGATGAACCAGACTTGGGATCTATCCTAGATGCATGTTTGATTAATATAGTTACTTAATTTAAAAAAAAAATTTTTTTTCTTAAAAATTATAATCATTCTTAAAAAAAAATTATAGTTATTCTTAATATTAGGCTGGTGTAAAAAACTTTCACATCATATTTCATATAGAATGATAATACTGTATATTAGGATTTCTTTTCTAATATGTTACAGATTTATTCTGTATGTGTCTTATTATGACTTTAACTTATCAGAGACAAATCCAATAAACAAAAGTGGTGAGACAGAGAAAGAAGGACATATACAGAGAATAAAAACCAGACACATTGTAAATCAGATCTACTTCAATTAAAAAAAAAACACACTAAACCAAGTAAACATACATAATGTGAGACAGCTATATGTGTAATGTGGTGACCAGGGACTTTATACAAATACGTTCTATAAAAGGAAATACTCAAAGCCTACTACATTTTTATAAAAATTTGTTTATAAATGTTTGGAGAGGCTTGGTGAGCAAACATATTCTTCTCTTTGAGAAGAGAAAATATGAGCCTCTGAATTTACAAAGTGGATATTTGTTGCCAGATTTTAAGAAGCACATTAATCATTACTCAGTATGTACAAGCAGAGACATTCTTGAAATCTTTTTCCCATTTGTGCAAGAACCCTGACTTTTTACTTTTAATTTTTTAAGGGATTCATGTCAGTTTACTGTCATCTATTTCTGTGATTATAGGCATAAACAGTATTCTTGGTGTTTGCTCCTAAGTCAGGTGAAATTATATTCTAAGGTAAAAGAGCCTGGTTCTAATAAGCCTTTATGGATTGAAATGCATTAGCAAGCAGCTGCAGCACTGTTCCAAGTATGATTGTCTACATTTGGTCCTGGGAAATGGTCTTTTACTCCTGCAACTTTACTTCCAAACTTAATTCCTGAGTGTGCTCAATCATATAATTTCATGTTTCTCTCTTTTTTAACATTTATTTATTAGTCTTTGTTGCAGCATGAAGGATCCTTTTTTTTTTCTGTTGTTGAAGCAGGAAGGCCTAGTTGCCCCAAGCCTAGTGGGATCTTAGTTCCCTGACCAGGAATCTAACCTGTGTCCTCTGCATTGGAAGGCATATTCTTTAACCACTGGACCACCAGGGAAGTCCCCTCATGTGGTTCTTTTTCTTTTTTTAATTCATTACATATATCAAGTATTGTACTGTGTACCAGGAGTTGTTCCAGACATTGGTGATACCCAGTGACCACAAGTGAAAAAAATTCTACTCTCAGAGGAAAGCCTTTGAAAAGAAAGAGGGAAGCCTGATGTTCTGCAGTCCATGGGGACCCAAAGAGTCCAATAATGACTTCGTGACTGAATAGCAAGCAACAAAAGAAAAAACACTAATCAAGTTATACCAAAATTCATATATGTATATGTATTCATATGTATATATTCATAACATTATACTAAATGAAATTCATATGTATGAATTTTGGTGTATATTATATAAATCGTTGCTGTGACCAGTGAGTGGTAGGGCAGGCCTCTATGAGAACGTGATGTTGAGAATTAACCTAGTAAAGTGAGAAGCAGAGTATTCCAGGTAATCAGAACAGTGTGTGGGAAGTAATAAACAGGGGCCAGACCATGCAGGCCTTACAGGTCACGTTAAGCTAGAGTTGATTTGAATGTCAGTGAGAATCCATTGAAAGAATTCTTGGCAGATGACATGCCTTAAAAATGGTGCATAGACTTTGGTAAAACCTGAAAGTGAGTATAGGAGGTTAAAGATGATGGGAGTGAGGATTAGGGTAGTGTCAGTGGGAGTGAAGTGAACTGAAGGTTTCAAGAGATGCTTAAAAGGTACAACAGAAATACATGTAAAATGCTAAGAACAGATTGATATATAATTGGCACTTTTGACATCTTATTCCTTTTTCAGCAAATATGCAGTAACTGTTTCGAGTTAAACAGTAGAAATAGAATGGCTTTGCTTTCAAAAAGAGTTTAGAGTCAAGCTCAATTTTCGGAATTTTATTAACTTTCCAAACTTAATTCCTGAGTGTGCTCAATCATATAATTTCATGTTTCTCTCTTTTTTAACATTTATTTATTAGTCTTTGTTGCAGCATGAAGGATCCTTTTTTTTTTCTGTTGTTGAAGCAGGAAGGCCTAGTTGCCCCAAGCCTAGTGGGATCTTAGTTCCCTGACCAGGAATCTAACCTGTGTCCTCTGCATTGGAAGGCATATTCTTTAACCACTGGACCACCAGGGAAGTCCCCTCATGTGGTTCTTTTTCTTTTTTTAATTCATTACATATATCAAGTATTGTACTGTGTACCAGGAGTTGTTCCAGACATTGGTGATACCCAGTGACCACAAGTGAAAAAAATTCTACTCTCAGAGGAAAGCCTTTGAAAAGAAAGAGGGAAGCCTGATGTTCTGCAGTCCATGGGGACCCAAAGAGTCCAATAATGACTTCGTGACTGAATAGCAAGCAACAAAAGAAAAAACACTAATCAAGTTATACCAAAATTCATATATGTATATGTATTCATATGTATATATTCATAACATTATACTAAATGAAATTCATATGTATGAATTTTGGTGTATATTATATAAATCGTTGCTGTGACCAGTGAGTGGTAGGGCAGGCCTCTATGAGAACGTGATGTTGAGAATTAACCTAGTAAAGTGAGAAGCAGAGTATTCCAGGTAATCAGAACAGTGTGTGGGAAGTAATAAACAGGGGCCAGACCATGCAGGCCTTACAGGTCACGTTAAGCTAGAGTTGATTTGAATGTCAGTGAGAATCCATTGAAAGAATTCTTGGCAGATGACATGCCTTAAAAATGGTGCATAGACTTTGGTAAAACCTGAAAGTGAGTATAGGAGGTTAAAGATGATGGGAGTGAGGATTAGGGTAGTGTCAGTGGGAGTGAAGTGAACTGAAGGTTTCAAGAGATGCTTAAAAGGTACAACAGAAATACATGTAAAATGCTAAGAACAGATTGATATATAATTGGCACTTTTGACATCTTATTCCTTTTTCAGCAAATATGCAGTAACTGTTTCGAGTTAAACAGTAGAAATAGAATGGCTTTGCTTTCATAGAGTTTAGAGTCAAGTAGGATGAGCAGACATCAACCAGATAATTAGAGAAATACAACCTGTGATCTGCACTGTGAAGGATGAAATAGAGGGATCTTGTGAGCATACAAAGGGAACTTGTCTTGAAATGGGAGAGGAAGTGACATTAGACCTGAGATCCAAAGGAATGGAGAGGCGATAACCAGAGGTGTGTAGGAAAAGGAATGTGTGCATGCTCAGTCATGGCCGGGCTTCTCTGCCCGTGGGATTTCCCAGGCCAGAATACAGGAGTGGGTTGTCATTTCCTCCTCCAGGGGATCTTCCCAGACCAAGGATCGAACGTCATATCCTGAGTCTCCTGCATTGCACAGGATTCTTTACCACTGAGCCATAGGGGAAAGGAATAGAATATGCAAAACCATTCAAAGGTCAGTGAGTCCAGAGCATGAGGCGAACTGGGATGAAGCTGGACATGTAGATCGGGCCTACACAAAGATGAAGTGACCTGCACATACAAGGTGCTTTGTCACAGTGTCACTGGTAATTTCATAAGATGAGAAACAACTGAAACAGTTCAGCAGTAAAGAGCTAGTTGAGTGAACTATGCTGCATTTATACAGTTGAATACTTTTCAACCATTAGAAAAAGAAAAAGACTGGGAATGTGATTAATAGAAAGATCCTCAGAACATACTGTTAATATTAAAAGACCAAGGTGCACAGTATTGTATGTGGTACAAAACCTTTTGTGTAAGAAAGGAGAGAAATCAGAATGTATAATCGTATTTTTTTGTCTTTGGATAAAGAAAAACCAAAGGAATTAAACTAACACAGGTTTTTAACCTGTAAAGGGGAACAGAATAGTTGAAGATGGGACTGGAAATGAGACTTCTTGTTATATACTTTTTCTGTCCTTTCAGTTTTGCTCCTACCTATTCAAAGAATGGTATTTTGATTTAAAGGAAAATATATATAGATAGAAAATGTTTGTTTTTAATATGGGAGTGAGGATTAAAGGGGGTAGTGGTTCAGTGGGAGTGAAGTGAACTGAAGGTTTCAAGAGATGCTTAAAAGGTACAACAGAAATACATGTAAAATGCTAAGAACAGATTGATATATAATTGGCACTTTTGACATCTTATTCCTTTTTCAGCAAATATGCAGTAACTGTTTGAGTTAAACAGTAGAAATAGAATGGCTTTGCTTTCATAGAGTTTAGAGTCAAGTAGGATGAGCAGACATCAACCAGATAATTAGAGAAATACAACCTGTGATCTGCACTGTGGAGGAGGAAATAGGGGGATCTTGTGAGCATACAAAGGGAACTTGTCTTGAAATGGGAGAGGAAGTGACATTAGACCTGAGATCCAAAGGAATGGAGAGGCGATAACCAGAGGTGTGTAGGAAAAGGAATGTGTGCATGCTCAGTCATGGCGGGCTTCTCTGCCCGTGGGATTTCCCAGGCCAGAATACAGGAGTGGGTTGTCTTTTCCTCCTCCAGGGGATCTTCCCAGACCAAGGATCGAACGTCATATCCTGAGTCTCCTGCATTGCACAGGATTCTTTACCACTGAGCCATAGGGGAAAGGAATAGAATATGCAAAACCATTCAAAGGTCAGTGAGTCCAGAGCATGAGGCGAACTGGGATGAAGCTGGACATGTAGATCGGGCCTACACAAAGATGAAGTGACCTGCACATACAAGGTGCTTTGTCACAGTGTCACTGGTAATTTCATAAGATGAGAAACAACTGAAACAGTTCAGCAGTAAAGAGCTAGTTGAGTGAACTATGCTGCATTTATACAGTTGAATACTTTTCAACCATTAGAAAAAGAAAAAGACTGGGAATGTGATTAATAGAAAGATCCTCAGAACATACTGTTAATATTAAAAGACCAAGGTGCACAGTATTGTATGTGGTACAAAACCTTTTGTGTAAGAAAGGAGAGAAATCAGAATGTATAATCGTATTTTTTTGTCTTTGGATAAAGAAAAACCAAAGGAATTAAACTAACACAGGTTTTTAACCTGTAAAGGGGAACAGAATAGTTGAAGATGGGACTGGAAATGAGACTTCTTGTTATATACTTTTTCTGTCCTTTCAGTTTTGCTCCTACCTATTCAAAGAATGGTATTTTGATTTAAAGGAAAATATATATAGATAGAAAATGTTTGTTTTTAAATAAGATACCTTCCATTTTCAGAAAGACTCAACCATATGTCTATTTTTTAAACGTAACTTATTAACTATGACCTCTTAGCTTACCATCAAATGATTGATCTTGTGTCAAAAAGAATAGAAACAGTTGCATCTTAAGTGACAGGTTAGAAACGATGTGATAGTCCCTTCCATTTATATCAGAAAATATTTGCTTGTATGCTGCCGTGTTTGCTGCAGTTAGTGGTTAGACTTCCAGGTCCCTTTAAAGCTTTTTAAACACACATAAAGCAGAAAAAAATTTGCCTGTGGTTTGTATTGCCTCTTTCCCTTTTTTAAAAAGAGACAGAAGTTAACTATCTTTGTAGCAGTCATGCAATCAAAAAGAATTGAGAGTTGTGGGTTGATTTTGAGAGGAACATCATCCAGGCCATACCTGTCCAGTCACTTGGTAGTTTGCAGTCCTCAGCTGGTGAATACACGAGAGAGCACACCCAGCTCATAGGGGTGCTGTTCTTGCCAGCAAGCAGTATTTGTGAAGGGAAGATATTTTGTACACTACGTTTAAGAACCTTCCAGAGAGATAGCTCATGAGTTGCTGTCTTTATATATTTGACTTGGTTCTTTTCTTGGCAATGATATTTCAAGGACTTGTGTTTTCTTGACCCTCATCATTTTTTACTTGGGGGTTCTTTTCTTGCAAGTTTGTGCTAGGGAATTTTCATAAGATGAGAAACAACTGAAACAGTTCAGCAGTAAAGAGCTAGTTGAGTGAACTATGCTGCATTTATACAGTTGAATACTTTTCAACCATTAGAAAAAGAAAAAGACTGGGAATGTGATTAATAGAAAGATCCTCAGAACATACTGTTAATATTAAAAGACCAAGGTGCACAGTATTGTATGTGGTACAAAACCTTTTGTGTAAGAAAGGAGAGAAATCAGAATGTATAATCGTATTTTTTTGTCTTTGGATAAAGAAAAACCAAAGGAATTAAACTAACACAGGTTTTTAACCTGTAAAGGGGAACAGAATAGTTGAAGATGGGACTGGAAATGAGACTTCTTGTTATATACTTTTTCTGTCCTTTCAGTTTTGCTCCTACCTATTCAAAGAATGGTATTTTGATTTAAAGGAAAATATATATAGATAGAAAATGTTTGTTTTTAAATAAGATACCTTCCATTTTCAGAAAGACTCAACCATATGTCTATTTTTTAAACGTAACTTATTAACTATGACCTCTTAGCTTACCATCAAATGATTGATCTTGTGTCAAAAAGAATAGAAACAGTTGCATCTTAAGTGACAGGTTAGAAACGATGTGATAGTCCCTTCCATTTATATCAGAAAATATTTGCTTGTATGCTGCCGTGTTTGCTGCAGTTAGTGGTTAGACTTCCAGGTCCATTTAAAGTTTTTTAAACACACATAAAGCAGAAAAAAATTTGCCTGTGGTTTGTATTGCCTCTTTCCCTTTTTTAAAAAGAGACAGAAGTTAACTATCTTTGTAGCAGTCATGCAATCAAAAAGAATTGAGAGTTGTGGGTTGATTTTGAGAGGAACATCATCCAGGCCATACCTGTCCAGTCACTTGGTAGTTTGCAGTCCTCAGCTGGTGAATACACGAGAGAGCACACCCAGCTCATAGGGGTGCTGTTCTTGCCAGCAAGCAGTATTTGTGAAGGGAAGATATTTTGTACACTACGTTTAAGAACCTTCCAGAGAGATAGCTCATGAGTTGCTGTCTTTATATATTTGACTTGGTTCTTTTCTTGGCAATGATATTTCAAGGACTTGTGTTTTCTTGACCTCTTCTGGTCAGAGGTTCATTTTTCTGTTTTTATCTTAGAGGGGAGGGAACTGTGCAGTGCTTTTGCTTCAAGTATATAGGTGTCACTTACTAAAATTTGCTTCTTGACCATCACTGCTGCGTTGTCTCCATTCTATTAAGTGGTTGGTACTTGTGTCCGCCTCAGAGCCATGTTTCACCTACTTTGCCAGGTTTGAGTACCACCAAGTCAGTTTGCCAGATTTTGTGATACAGGTGAGTTTCTAAGTAAGCAGACAGTGGGAGATTTGAACAGATCACTGGTATCCACATTGGATTTGGTGACAGGAGCATTACTGTACTTTTTTTTTAGTTCTTAGTAGTTATAGTCTCATGATTTACTCAGAAATAAACCCTTTGATTAGTATCTCTAAGTAAAATCTCAGATGATACCAGCAGTGTTTGAGAATTTGACTTTGCATTGTTCTTTTTCACCTTTCCTTGAAGTCCTCTCAGTAATGACTCAGTGCTTTCCTGTTGACCACATATATATACTTTTTCCGTGACTCATCTATAGTTTGCTTTCTTAGATTTAAAATAATCACTTTATAAATAGTTTTTTTTTTATTTATTCCTCTTCAGTCTTACTACATTCTGGTTTCTTGTCCATAGTCCTTTAAATTTTCAAAAGATTCCTTTTTAAAGTTATTCAGTACATTTTTTAAGGTGCTTGCCTTGCACTATTACAATGACTCATTATAAAGAAATATTGTATAATTCTATTATGACAAACTCCGTGCTGACAAGCAACTTACAGTCTAATGGGAGAACATTTAGTAAAATCTGTTCTATACAAAATGCTGAGTGAAGCCTAAGGAAGAATAAACCTAGAATTTGATGACGAAAACCTTAATGAGGGCTGGAAGTGGCACTGTGACTTGAGTCAGACCACAGAACAAGGAACATGGTGGAAAGATGTCAAAGACAAAGTCTTCAGGAAATCCTGTATCATATGCTTCAGTGGTTTTATATTGACTTGAAAATAGCTCATGAGTTGCTGTCTTTATATATTTGACTTGGTTCTTTTCTTGGCAATGATATTTCAAGGACTTGTGTTTTCTTGACCTCTTCTGGTCAGAGGTTCATTTTTCTGTTTTTATCTTAGAGGGGAGGGAACTGTGCAGTGCTTTTGCTTCAAGTATATAGGTGTCACTTACTAAAATTTGCTTCTTGACCATCACTGCTGCGTTGTCTCCATTCTATTAAGTGGTTGGTACTTGTGTCCGCCTCAGAGCCATGTTTCACCTACTTTGCCAGGTTTGAGTACCACCAAGTCAGTTTGCCAGATTTTGTGATACAGGTGAGTTTCTAAGTAAGCAGACAGTGGGAGATTTGAACAGATCACTGGTATCCACATTGGATTTGGTGACAGGAGCATTACTGTACTTTTTTTTTAGTTCTTAGTAGTTATAGTCTCATGATTTACTCAGAAATAAACCCTTTGATTAGTATCTCTAAGTAAAATCTCAGATGATACCAGCAGTGTTTGAGAATTTGACTTTGCATTGTTCTTTTTCACCTTTCCTTGAAGTCCTCTCAGTAATGACTCAGTGCTTTCCTGTTGACCACATATATATACTTTTTCCGTGACTCATCTATAGTTTGCTTTCTTAGATTTAAAATAATCACTTTATAAATAGTTTTTTTTTTATTTATTCCTCTTCAGTCTTACTACATTCTGGTTTCTTGTCCATAGTCCTTTAAATTTTCAAAAGATTCCTTTTTAAAGTTATTCAGTACATTTTTTAAGGTGCTTGCCTTGCACTATTACAATGACTCATTATAAAGAAATATTGTATAATTCTATTATGACAAACTCCGTGCTGACAAGCAACTTACAGTCTAATGGGAGAACATTTAGTAAAATCTGTTCTATACAAAATGCTGAGTGAAGCCTAAGGAAGAATAAACCTAGAATTTGATGACGAAAACCTTAATGAGGGCTGGAAGTGGCACTGTGACTTGAGTCAGACCACAGAACAAGGAACATGGTGGAAAGATGTCAAAGACAAAGTCTTCAGGAAATCCTGTATCATATGCTTCAGTGGTTTGTAAACTGCTGTTGTATTTTCTGTTCTCTTCTTAAAGTAGAGCATAGTATTGCTGCTTATGGATTTGTTTTTAAGAAAACTAGTGGTTTTATTATAATAGATTTTGGTCCAGTTTTTTTGTTAAGTTTATAAACAGTTATTAGGTGCATGGGATAAGAATTTTGTAAGCTGTTTAAGGGAAAAATAATTAACTTTCCAGGATAATATAGAACCACACTTATAAAGGAAAACTATTTTGTGAACGTGAAGATGAGTTTAAATGTGGGTTTATAAGCTGATTTAGAAGGTCTTCTTGCCCAGTGTCCAAAGGCCAGTGAGTCACAGGGTCACCTAACTAATGAAAGGAAATACCCAGTCCCTTAACTGCTCTCCTGGCTCTAAATTAATTTTAAGCTAGGAGCTCAGATGCTAACTGGAAAGACTGATGCTGTTTAATATGTCCTCAAACAATTTAAAAGTTTCTTTGTTCCCCTGTGTGTTATCATGACATCCATTTCTCCAAGTAAAGCGCAAATCATACTGTGAATGCCTGTTAGTGTGTTTCTTCTAGACGTAATCTCTGCGGGTATGCATTTAGGGGATTCCCTTCCCATAGTAAGTGAGCAGATGGACGCTTAGGTCTGAGTAATCTGCATATAGAGGAAGTTCTTTCTAAGTATTTTATATAATATGTACATGTGTATCTATATTCTCTGGTCTAGATGATCATATACTAGTAATACAGATGATGATGCTGAGAGTCAGAGAGGTTAAGTAACTTGCTTCCTATCTCACCACCAGACCAAGATTCAAGCCTAGATCTTTTTGACTGCATCACCTTGCTTTTAGTTAAGTAAATGGTGCTACGGTGCTGCTTCAAGTCAGGCTTATGAAATAGCAGAGGGGATTACTTTGAAAATTTAATGGGAAGAACATTTAGTTAAAATCTGTTCTATACAAAATGCTGAGTGAAGCCTAAGGAAGAATAAACCTAGAATTTGATGACGAAAACCTTAATGAGGGCTGGAAGTGGCACTGTGACTTGAGTCAGACCACAGAACAAGGAACATGGTGGAAAGATGTCAAAGACAAAGTCTTCAGGAAATCCTGTATCATATGCTTCAGTGGTTTGTAAACTGCTGTTGTATTTTCTGTTCTCTTCTTAAAGTAGAGCATAGTATTGCTGCTTATGGATTTGTTTTTAAGAAAACTAGTGGTTTTATTATAATAGATTTTGGTCCAGTTTTTTTGTTAAGTTTATAAACAGTTATTAGGTGCATGGGATAAGAATTTTGTAAGCTGTTTAAGGGAAAAATAATTAACTTTCCAGGATAATATAGAACCACACTTATAAAGGAAAACTATTTTGTGAACGTGAAGATGAGTTTAAATGTGGGTTTATAAGCTGATTTAGAAGGTCTTCTTGCCCAGTGTCCAAAGGCCAGTGAGTCACAGGGTCACCTAACTAATGAAAGGAAATACCCAGTCCCTTAACTGCTCTCCTGGCTCTAAATTAATTTTAAGCTAGGAGCTCAGATGCTAACTGGAAAGACTGATGCTGTTTAATATGTCCTCAAACAATTTAAAAGTTTCTTTGTTCCCCTGTGTGTTATCATGACATCCATTTCTCCAAGTAAAGCGCAAATCATACTGTGAATGCCTGTTAGTGTGTTTCTTCTAGACGTAATCTCTGCGGGTATGCATTTAGGGGATTCCCTTCCCATAGTAAGTGAGCAGATGGACGCTTAGGTCTGAGTAATCTGCATATAGAGGAAGTTCTTTCTAAGTATTTTATATAATATGTACATGTGTATCTATATTCTCTGGTCTAGATGATCATATACTAGTAATACAGATGATGATGCTGAGAGTCAGAGAGGTTAAGTAACTTGCTTCCTATCTCACCACCAGACCAAGATTCAAGCCTAGATCTTTTTGACTGCATCACCTTGCTTTTAGTTAAGTAAATGGTGCTACGGTGCTGCTTCAAGTCAGGCTTATGAAATAGCAGAGGGGATTACTTTGAAACATTAATCTGCCATCTTCTCGGTCAGCCATCTTTCCAATTTAAGTCATATTTCCTGCCTTAAAAAAATAAAAAAGGGAAAAAGTTGGAGATAACCTTGGAAATCAGAAGTAATTTTGGTCATATCTAAACCTGGAGGGAAGGATAAGGACAGAAGGGTAATAGACATTTTTGCTAAAGGATAGAAAACATGTACATTACCATTACTAGAATTTACAGAGTGTGCTTCGTCAGTTACTTTCTTTTCAAAACAGGATTGCCCTTTTTTACTTCATAATAAGCTCTGTTTCTTTTTAGCCCACTTGTCAATGATTTGTTGAACCCCAGTGCAGTGAGTCAGAAAAGTGAAATCTCTTCTTCCACCTCCATATTTGACTTCCCTTCTCTCTTCCCTTCCCAAGGGCCACACCCATGTTTCTGTGCACTTCTCTTTCTCAGCTGGTAGTTGCTTTCATGACAACCGTTTCCAAAGCTCATACAATAAAATTACACTTCACAAACCTAATAAAGGCCCAGACAGGTGTATTTTCCTGCTATTACTCTTCTGGTTTCATTTTTACTGGAAGAAGATCAAGGATGGGCAGAAAAGGCATATTTTGAAATAGTTGGGAGAAAAGAAAGGAGTTAATACTTTACATATTAGTGGTTGGAGACTTCTTATCTAAACAGTGGTTTTGTTCCAGCTTTTCATGTTTAAGCCAAGCTGCTGCCACCAAATTATTGTACACTTAATATAAATCCCTATTTTATAGAATTACTGGGAGAGTGAATAAGTACGTTGAGGAACTTAACAATTGTAGATATATTAAAACTAGTAACTTATTTTACTTATTTAGTAACTTATTTTAACCAGAAATTACTGCATTTAAAAAATTAGCTCAGTGTCTCTGATAGGAAGTTATGTAGTCTAAATTTGATTTGGAAAAAAAGTAACTTTGTAAATGGTATTTATCTTCCGTTGACACGTTCTCTGTATGTAGGAAGAAGGTTTTAGTGTGATCTGCTTGGCATCATGTATCAGTCCTGCTCTTAAATTTCTCTTATCCAGTTTCTAGTTAAAACCCCAGATTGTCTGTATGTTAGTAGTCAGTGTTGACATTTGTTTTGCCCTGTAACAATTAGAGTATTGTATAGTATATTTTAGGCCATTCACCAGATGTTGCTATAGTGTTTTGCTTTTGTCTATTCTGGGTTGCTCATTGTTCGGCAGATCTTTATGAAAGTTCTTTGTGATTGGGTTCACAATGATCTAGTATATTTCTGAATTACTGTAACTGTTTTTGATGTTAGGTTTTAAACATTGGTCATATCTTGGCCACTGTACTCACTCTCTGCGATGGCCCACACTGTGTCTGTGGAGTGTGCTTTTCCCTGAATCTGAATAAATCCACTTCTTACCTATCAAAAATTTTTAAAAATCAGTCAAATCTTTTGTCATCCCATGGCAGGAACTGTTATCTTTGTCTTCCCTTCTCTCTTCCCTTCCCAAGGGCCACACCCATGTTTCTGTGCACTTCTCTTTCTCAGCTGGTAGTTGCTTTCATGACAACCGTTTCCAAAGCTCATACAATAAAATTACACTTCACAAACCTAATAAAGGCCCAGACAGGTGTATTTTCCTGCTATTACTCTTCTGGTTTCATTTTTACTGGAAGAAGATCAAGGATGGGCAGAAAAGGCATATTTTGAAATAGTTGGGAGAAAAGAAAGGAGTTAATACTTTACATATTAGTGGTTGGAGACTTCTTATCTAAACAGTGGTTTTGTTCCAGCTTTTCATGTTTAAGCCAAGCTGCTGCCACCAAATTATTGTACACTTAATATAAATCCCTATTTTATAGAATTACTGGGAGAGTGAATAAGTACGTTGAGGAACTTAACAATTGTAGATATATTAAAACTAGTAACTTATTTTACTTATTTAGTAACTTATTTTAACCAGAAATTACTGCATTTAAAAAATTAGCTCAGTGTCTCTGATAGGAAGTTATGTAGTCTAAATTTGATTTGGAAAAAAAGTAACTTTGTAAATGGTATTTATCTTCCGTTGACACGTTCTCTGTATGTAGGAAGAAGGTTTTAGTGTGATCTGCTTGGCATCATGTATCAGTCCTGCTCTTAAATTTCTCTTATCCAGTTTCTAGTTAAAACCCCAGATTGTCTGTATGTTAGTAGTCAGTGTTGACATTTGTTTTGCCCTGTAACAATTAGAGTATTGTATAGTATATTTTAGGCCATTCACCAGATGTTGCTATAGTGTTTTGCTTTTGTCTATTCTGGGTTGCTCATTGTTCGGCAGATCTTTATGAAAGTTCTTTGTGATTGGGTTCACAATGATCTAGTATATTTCTGAATTACTGTAACTGTTTTTGATGTTAGGTTTTAAACATTGGTCATATCTTGGCCACTGTACTCACTCTCTGCGATGGCCCACACTGTGTCTGTGGAGTGTGCTTTTCCCTGAATCTGAATAAATCCACTTCTTACCTATCAAAAATTTTTAAAAATCAGTCAAATCTTTTGTCATCCCATGGCAGGAACTGTTATCTTTGTCTTCTGTTCCTATTTTAAATCTGCTTTTCTCTTGTGTTTTATTTAGCCTTATAACCACTCTAAGTCTTAAAGTTAGGAGATACATAGATAAATAGTTCAATATAGATTTTACTTTCCTGCTCTGTAATTATGGAAAGATTATATGAAAGATTTTTTATTATATGAAAATTTAATATTGCATTATTCTTTATAATTTAGAAGAATAATTCTTTTGGGGGTGTGTGGGGAGGGTGAGGGACGGGCAGGTTACTTCTCTTGGTCTTTCATTTATCTGTTTTCATCCGTCATTGTTCTCTGGCCCATGTGGGCTTCCCATCGCAGTGGCCTCTGTTGTCACAGAGCACCGACTCAGGGCGCGTGCACTCCAGAGCTCCAGCTCGGTAATTGGGCACATCGGTCCAGCCACTCCGCGGCATATGGGATCTTCCCAGGCCAGGGATCAAACTGACGCCCCTTGCACTGCAAGGCGGTGTCCTTACCCACTGGACCACCAGGGAAGCCCAAGAAGAATAATTCTTTAGGAAGAGTAGACCCTTGTCCTGAAACTGTTTCAGTGCAGCATCAAGGCCAGAGACAAAATAGGAAGAATATAAAAGTTTACCTTTTCTACATTATTACCTTTCCTTTGACTGATCTGTTATATGTTTCTTTGTTTTAAACTTTGTTTAAAAGCTTTCAGAAATGTTTATTGCCTTATGAATAGTGGCACGTTAGAATAGGTAGAAGAACATGAGCCAGTCTTGGAATAGACATTCCTAAGTTCCCCAAATCCCACCCATCTACTTTTCAAATTGTCTAAAACTTAGGTGAGTTACTTAACTTTGCTTTTTTTTTTTTTTTTTTAATAATAACATGGAGAGAATAGAAGATTACAAAGAGCAGATATAAGGAAGGGTAACATGTTCTGTGTTGCACTGAAAGTGCTTCACAGAACTTAGCATCACCCACTGTGTCGATACTATATGCTCATAACTTCTCATGATTTCATAGCACGAATATAGAAGTAAATTGAAAAAGCAAACATAACGCCCCTATTTCCTCCAACGCGTTGGCTTTTTGCTACTTCTCCTAAAAGTGAGGTTTCACCTTTTCCCCCACCTTACTGTCTTCATCTCTCTGCCCAAGCCAGTTCTAATTGAGAAACCAGAATCTTTTCCAGACTGACTTTTATGAAGTGAACCTAATAAACAAAATACCTAAAATAATACTTTTGAATCTTGTTAAATCTGCTTAGTGACAATAGCATAATATCATTACCAAGGTTGCAAAAATTATCTTTAAAATTATATTGCAGCTGCTTTTCTAATATTTCTTAATTTTCACTCTGTTGATAATGATTTGTATTTATTTAATAACCAAAATATCCTGAAGATTCTCTGTAGTCAGTCAGTCAGAGCTGCATTGAATATATTATGAGTCCATATTCCTAGTGCAAATTAAAATTAGTCAAAAATAAGTAGAAAAGAATTTTTAAGAGAAAAGTAGATCAGCAAAATATTGTTTTTAATTCATTTAGGAAGTATATACCTATTGAAAGTTGATTTATTAGTTTAATTTACCTTTATTTTGTGATTTAGTAATAATGGCTGAATTAAAGAATCAGCCTACTCTTCTTATTTAAATTTGCATCTAATTTGAAAAACGTACTGCCAGAACTGAAACTTGTACTAGGATAACACATATTCTGAACTAAGAGAAAAATGAGGTAAGTTGTCTGTTTTTGGTATAAAACAGCTTCTGAGAAAGTGACAATGAAATTTTATACTTTAGTTCTATAATTACAATTGAAAAGTTGTTCCTTCCCAGAGGCTCTCTTTATACCAAACTTCTCTGAGGTGTAGATACTTTAAAAGGCTTTTACACATCAACCTTCTCACAATAACCAAAAGGTTGTTTCTGTGAAAAGTGGGTATTGAATCATTTTGTTGTGAAAACTAAAATTCAGTCCTAAAAAGCATCCTCTTTCCTTTATGGATTAAGTTTCCTGGGAGTGAGGAACCATCTTAAATATAGCTGAAGACCCCGTTTTGAGGGTAGGTTCTGTGTCAGGCTGATTGACTGACAGGGTGAGAACACTGACTTGTGTCAACATCAATAGGGTTAGCTAAAAATTGTCTGAGGCCCTTCCCATTTTCTGTTTTAACTTTCTAGATTATTGTAAGACTCTCTGCCATTCAGTACGTGAATCAAGTCCTGTGTTTTTTTATTGTCTTCTCCAGTCCTAAAACGCTGGGAATTAAAATTCAAGCCCAGAATTTTTGTGCCAAATTTATCTCTTAGACTGACTTTTATGAAGTGAACCTAATAAACAAAATACCTAAAATAATACTTTTGAATCTTGTTAAATCTGCTTAGTGACAATAGCATAATATCATTACCAAGGTTGCAAAAATTATCTTTAAAATTATATTGCAGCTGCTTTTCTAATATTTCTTAATTTTCACTCTGTTGATAATGATTTGTATTTATTTAATAACCAAAATATCCTGAAGATTCTCTGTAGTCAGTCAGTCAGAGCTGCATTGAATATATTATGAGTCCATATTCCTAGTGCAAATTAAAATTAGTCAAAAATAAGTAGAAAAGAATTTTTAAGAGAAAAGTAGATCAGCAAAATATTGTTTTTAATTCATTTAGGAAGTATATACCTATTGAAAGTTGATTTATTAGTTTAATTTACCTTTATTTTGTGATTTAGTAATAATGGCTGAATTAAAGAATCAGCCTACTCTTCTTATTTAAATTTGCATCTAATTTGAAAAACGTACTGCCAGAACTGAAACTTGTACTAGGATAACACATATTCTGAACTAAGAGAAAAATGAGGTAAGTTGTCTGTTTTTGGTATAAAACAGCTTCTGAGAAAGTGACAATGAAATTTTATACTTTAGTTCTATAATTACAATTGAAAAGTTGTTCCTTCCCAGAGGCTCTCTTTATACCAAACTTCTCTGAGGTGTAGATACTTTAAAAGGCTTTTACACATCAACCTTCTCACAATAACCAAAAGGTTGTTTCTGTGAAAAGTGGGTATTGAATCATTTTGTTGTGAAAACTAAAATTCAGTCCTAAAAAGCATCCTCTTTCCTTTATGGATTAAGTTTCCCTGGGAGTGAGGAACCATCTTAAATATAGCTGAAGACCCCGTTTTGAGGGTAGGTTCTGTGTCAGGCTGATTGACTGACAGGGTGAGAACACTGACTTGTGTCAACATCAATAGGGTTAGCTAAAAATTGTCTGAGGCCCTTCCCATTTTCTGTTTTAACTTTCTAGATTATTGTAAGACTCTCTGCCATTCAGTACGTGAATCAAGTCCTGTGTTTTTTTATTGTCTTCTCCAGTCCTAAAACGCTGGGAATTAAAATTCAAGCCCAGAATTTTTTGTGCCCCCCTAACAAACAATAATTAGCTAGACCTTGTATCTAAAAATGAGAATTTCACACTAAAAATACAGAAACCTTTTTTTTTTTTCTATAATTCCAGGAGCCAAGGATCATCTGAAATTAGAAAACAAGAAAAGCGAAATAATAGTAGTAGAGCAAGGTGGAAAGCTACTTTGTGACTCAAGTAGGTTACTAGTGTGAAAGCCTTAAATAACTCAAAAGCGGAAGGAGTGTTCATAAACTTGGGCATAAACTTCCAACTGAATGTAATACGTCTCTAATCCAAGGGCCAGTTTCTGTTCTCTAAAACAAATAGGAAAATATTTTTCTACTGAAAGAAAACCTTTCAACAGAAAGGCTTTTCACAAGTCATTTGAGTTTTTATGTATACCTCTATATAGAAAGCAGTTTTCTCAGAAAGTTTGAGTAGAAACGAGGCATAAAAATGACCTTAATCTCAGTGTATTCATTATGTAAGTGAAAAGAGAGTTCATATGGTGAACTTAGGGCCGAAATGGGAATTAAGCTCAGTTTTTTTGAATCTGTCATTCTCATTCAACTGTATCACGTGCCTCTAATTAACAAGAGTCTCTAAGGCAGCAAAAAAGATTATCTACTTCATGGACAGAGAAAATAGATAAATTATTTATTTGTGATAGATTTGCTTTGTTCCTACTCTGGTAAGTAGCATTTTGGTAAAGGAAATTTTGCTTAAGTGTATTTTGCAAATATTAAAAACACATCACATATCAGTTCATAAGGATTGCAGTATCATGTTTTAGGGACAGATAGAAGTTTTTCTTGTATTCTCTGAGGTGTATTATTTTAGACTCTACAAGCAAAGGTGAATGTCTTAATTATAAACAGAATTGGCTTACGACATTAGAGAGAATTAGAAACTAGAAAGATTATTTGAAACGTTCTAATTTAGTTTCATTTTAATATTCATATATATTTTTTTAGGGATTTTCTTTTTTGCCATTCAGTACGTGAATCAAGTCCTGTGTTTTTTTATTGTCTTCTCCAGTCCTAAAACGCTGGGAATTAAAATTCAAGCCCAGAATTTTTTGTGCCCCCCTAACAAACAATAATTAGCTAGACCTTGTATCTAAAAATGAGAATTTCACACTAAAAATACAGAAACCTTTTTTTTTTTTCTATAATTCCAGGAGCCAAGGATCATCTGAAATTAGAAAACAAGAAAAGCGAAATAATAGTAGTAGAGCAAGGTGGAAAGCTACTTTGTGACTCAAGTAGGTTACTAGTGTGAAAGCCTTAAATAACTCAAAAGCGGAAGGAGTGTTCATAAACTTGGGCATAAACTTCCAACTGAATGTAATACGTCTCTAATCCAAGGGCCAGTTTCTGTTCTCTAAAACAAATAGGAAAATATTTTTCTACTGAAAGAAAACCTTTCAACAGAAAGGCTTTTCACAAGTCATTTGAGTTTTTATGTATACCTCTATATAGAAAGCAGTTTTCTCAGAAAGTTTGAGTAGAAACGAGGCATAAAAATGACCTTAATCTCAGTGTATTCATTATGTAAGTGAAAAGAGAGTTCATATGGTGAACTTAGGGCCGAAATGGGAATTAAGCTCAGTTTTTTTGAATCTGTCATTCTCATTCAACTGTATCACGTGCCTCTAATTAACAAGAGTCTCTAAGGCAGCAAAAAAGATTATCTACTTCATGGACAGAGAAAATAGATAAATTATTTATTTGTGATAGATTTGCTTTGTTCCTACTCTGGTAAGTAGCATTTTGGTAAAGGAAATTTTGCTTAAGTGTATTTTGCAAATATTAAAAACACATCACATATCAGTTCATAAGGATTGCAGTATCATGTTTTAGGGACAGATAGAAGTTTTTCTTGTATTCTCTGAGGTGTATTATTTTAGACTCTACAAGCAAAGGTGAATGTCTTAATTATAAACAGAATTGGCTTACGACATTAGAGAGAATTAGAAACTAGAAAGATTATTTGAAACGTTCTAATTTAGTTTCATTTTTAAATCTATTCATATATAGTGTTTGTCTTATCCTACATCTGAAGTGAGTCATGAAGCTTCATTGTTTTCCTGTTTTTTCTTTTTTTGTTTAAGTGGAATGCACACGTGCGTGCTCAGTCAGTCGTGTCCAACTCTTTCCGACCCCATGGGCTGCAGCCCCCACCAGGTTCATCTGTCCATGGACTTTTGAAGCAAGAATACCAGAGTGGGTTTCCATTTTCTGCTCCACAGGATTTTCTCGACCTAGGGGTCGAACCTGCGTCTCCTGCATTGGCAGGAAGATTCTTTGCCTCTGAGCCACCTGGGAAGCCCCTATCGGTCTACACCAATGGTCTACACCAGTTTTTTACTTGTTCATTTTTTTAATTTGTATACACACAAAATGCACACACATGGACTTCCCAGGTAGCTCAGTGGTAAAGAATCTGCCTGCCAAGCAGGAGACATGGGTTCAGTCCCTGGGTCAGGAAAGCCTGGGGGAAGGAAATGGCAGCCCACTCCAGTATTCTTGCCATGGACAGAGGAACCTGGCGGGCTTCAACGTAAGAGTCAGAAACAGCCTAGCGACTCCACAGCAACAACAGTGCATCCCTCTCAGATCAGTACCTGGTTGTGGAATAGCTGGGTTGTATGTATACATACATATGGAAATAGTAGGTGCATGTTTAGCTTTTTAAGAAATTAGCAGACTTTTCCAAGATGGTTGTACCATTTGATATTTCCACCAGTAATATATGAGAGACCAATTTGTTCCACATCCTAATAACTAAAGATGTTAGTCATCTTTTCATGGGCTGATTTGCCATCTGTTTTTTTGTTTTGATTTTTTGATGAAATGCTGCTCAGACTTTTTCCCATTTTGGGGGTTCTATTTTGCAAATATTAAAACACATCACATATCAGTTCATAAGGATTGCAGTATCATGTTTTAGGGACAGATAGAAGTTTTTCTTGTATTCTCTGAGGTGTATTATTTTAGACTCTACAAGCAAAGGTGAATGTCTTAATTATAAACAGAATTGGCTTACGACATTAGAGAGAATTAGAAACTAGAAAGATTATTTGAAACGTTCTAATTTAGTTTCATTTTTAAATCTATTCATATATAGTGTTTGTCTTATCCTACATCTGAAGTGAGTCATGAAGCTTCATTGTTTTCCTGTTTTTTCTTTTTTTGTTTAAGTGGAATGCACACGTGCGTGCTCAGTCAGTCGTGTCCAACTCTTTCCGACCCCATGGGCTGCAGCCCCCACCAGGTTCATCTGTCCATGGACTTTTGAAGCAAGAATACCAGAGTGGGTTTCCATTTTCTGCTCCACAGGATTTTCTCGACCTAGGGGTCGAACCTGCGTCTCCTGCATTGGCAGGAAGATTCTTTGCCTCTGAGCCACCTGGGAAGCCCCTATCGGTCTACACCAATGGTCTACACCAGTTTTTTACTTGTTCATTTTTTTAATTTGTATACACACAAAATGCACACACATGGACTTCCCAGGTAGCTCAGTGGTAAAGAATCTGCCTGCCAAGCAGGAGACATGGGTTCAGTCCCTGGGTCAGGAAAGCCTGGGGGAAGGAAATGGCAGCCCACTCCAGTATTCTTGCCATGGACAGAGGAACCTGGCGGGCTTCAACGTAAGAGTCAGAAACAGCCTAGCGACTCCACAGCAACAACAGTGCATCCCTCTCAGATCAGTACCTGGTTGTGGAATAGCTGGGTTGTATGTATACATACATATGGAAATAGTAGGTGCATGTTTAGCTTTTTAAGAAATTAGCAGACTTTTCCAAGATGGTTGTACCATTTGATATTTCCACCAGTAATATATGAGAGACCAATTTGTTCCACATCCTAATAACTAAAGATGTTAGTCATCTTTTCATGGGCTGATTTGCCATCTGTTTTTTTGTTTTGTTTTTTTTTGATGAAATGCTGCTCAGACTTTTTCCCAATGTTTTGGTGGCTTGTCGTTTTCTTATTCACTTGTATGAATATTTTGTATATATTTTGTATATATCAGGCTCTTTGATATTTTGATATTGGAAGATAATAATTTGCAAATATTGTCTCCCAATATGTGACTTGATTCACGTTTATGACAGTGCCCTTTTTTTTTTTTTTTTCTTTTTGGATTCTGCTGGATCTTAGTTATGAATAGTGGGAGCTGCTCTCTTGTGGTACATGGGCTTCTTACTGCAGTGGCTTCGCTTGTTGCGGGAGCGTGGGCTCTAGAGTGCACAGGCTTCAGTATTTGTAGTATGTGGGCTCAATAGTTGCAGCTCCCAGGCTCTTAGAGCACAGCCTCTATAGTTGTGGCCCACAGACTTAGATATTCCACAGCATGTGGGAATCTTCCTGGATCAGGGATTGAACCTGTGTCTCCTGCATTGGCAGGTGGATTCCTTACCACTGAGCCACCAGGGAAGCCCATTCAGTGTTTTTTGAAGAGAAGAAACATTTTAATAGTCCTGTTGATTAATAGCTTCTTTTTATAATATATTCGTTGTGTGAACTATTTGCAATGTTTTGCCAAACCCAAGATTAAAATTTTTTTCCTGTGTTTTCTTCTAGAAGTTTTCTTCTATAGTTTTTAGCTCCAGCATTTAGGCCTATGTTCTCTTTTGAGCTGGATGCTGTATATTTTGTGAAGTATAAGAATCAGGGTTCACTTTTCATGGCCTGTTCCTTAGATGTCTTTTCTGTCTTTCCCTCTCTTGAAGAGCTTTATCTAATCATGTGACTTTGAATATCATCTGCATGTTGTATATTGACTCTCAGTTTACGTTTCTAGCCTAGACTACTGTACTAAACTCTATCCAGTCTCAAAACTACATTTTCTAGGGCATGTTTTTATGAGTTAAATTGTTGTTCTATAGGATATATGCATCTTTTATTTTACTAGTTAATGGCATACTTTTAAAAGTAGTTGTAGAAATTTATACATCAATTGGCAGCACACAAGAGTTGCTGTTATGTGTTCCTAGGGTAGAGGGTAAAAATAGCACGTCACATCAGTCTTAATGTGCATTTGCATAATCCCTTATGAGGCTGGATGTCTTTTCAGATTTAATTGGCCTCTTTCTTTCCTCTTCTGCTAAATGCACGTCCATGTTATTTGCTTTCATAACTGGGTTGTTTCTGCATACACACCCTTGTTGGTGCCTGTAATGCAGCTCCCCACTTGTCTTTTCACCATTTTTGGGTGAACCGAAATTCTAAATTTTTAAGTAATTGGATTTATTTTAACTTTTCTCATAATTTATGAGTATATCTTTTCCTCATAACCTATGATGATTTATCTTTACGAAGTTCTTTGATGCCTAAGGTCATCTGGAAGCTTTTCTACCCTTCTGTCCAAGCATTCTACCCTCAGAGCTCTCCTCTGACCAGTCCTTGACAGGCTGTTCTCCAGAAGAGGTCTGAAACTCAGTTCACACTGACAGAGGTGACTGAGAACAGGTCAGTTCTAGAAAGCATTTTTATGTAAATAGGAATCAAATGAGAGCTAGCCTGTAATGTTTTATTTTACTTCATTTTTCTAGCTGTGATGTTCATTGTGATCTTCCTGGTAGCTCAGACGGTAAAAAATCTGCCTGTAATGCAGAAGGCCCAGGTTCAGTCCTGGGGTCAGGAAGATCTCCTGGAGAACGGAAAGGCAACCCACTCCAGTATTCTTGCCTGGGAAATCCCGTGGACAGAGAAGCCCAGAGTACAGTCCATGGGTTGCAGAAGAGTCAGGCGTGACTTAGGGACTAAATACAACAGTTTTCATTGACTCTAATGACTTACAGGAAAGAGATTTGGGCCTGAAATCAAAACTCCACGAATATAAAAAGTGGAGTTAGGAATTACAACCACTTATATGGTTATAATTTAAGAATTTCAGCTTATCTTAGTAGATACTAAGACAAATCAATTTATCATTTTAAAGTTTGGTTTAAAAGTGATTGCAGGGCTTCCCTGGTGGTCCAGTGGGTTAAGCACACCGCCTTGCAGTGCAAGGGGCGCCGGTTCGATCCCTGGCCTGGGAAGATCCCACGTGTCGTGGAGTGGCTGGACTGGATGTGTCCAACTACCGAGCCAGAGTTCTGGAGCGCGTGCGCCCAGAGCTGGTGCTCTGCAACGAGAGAGGCCACTGCAACGGGAGGCCCACACAGGCCAAAGAACAAAGATGGATGAAAATAGATAGATGAAAGACTAATAGAAGTGGCCAAAAAGAAAAAAGTGATTGCAATGTAAAATTTTGCTGTCTAGATGTAGAGAAGGAAGTCAGTATGAATTAATGAAACTTTGTATTAAGAATGTTTAAACAAATTTTAATGTAATATTGTTAACCTCAATGGTGTTAACCAGAGAATAATCTGGAAGAAATTTAGTGCCTTCTTGGTGCTAGAAAAATGTGTCCTAAACTTTAGAAGCACAGGATCATGAGGGTGTAAAGGGACCCTGGGTTCTTCTGAGGTGGTCCGTCAGGCAGAGGAAGCCCTTCCACACACATCTCTGCCCCGGAAGCAAAGCCCTTGTCAAGGCAGACGGTGCGGGTAAACCGGTTGTGTCTGTGCTCTCCTGTCAACAGAATGTACTTGCTTAGCAACTTCCCATCAGTCTCTATCTTTGAAAAGTAAAAAATTCTGATTTGTGTTGCACTCATAGCACTTCCCTGACATCAGTGGTGGGGAGGGTATTTTTCTTCCACACAGATGATTCTGTGATTTTCTGGACCCTAGCTGGGTGTCCTACCTGACCCGGTGGCCACCCTCAGCACCTCCTGTGGACCCCACTGGAAGCTCCAAGCATCACCTGTGCTTCTGACCAGTCGACTGTAAATCGGTTCCCAAACCCCTCAGGAGCCTCAGTCGTTTGTTAGAGCAACTCACAGAGCTCAGGAAACTGTTTACTTACTACATTGTTTTTTGTTCATTACAAAAATATTAAAAAACATTAAATACAGATGAAGATGTCCATAGGGCAGGGTCTGGAAGGGTTCTGCACACAAGCTTCTGTCCCCAAGGGGTGTGGAGTGCACCACCATCCTGGCCAGTGGACCTGTCAGCCCACGCAGGTGCTGTCCAGCCTGGGTGCTGCAGGGGTTCTTACAGAGGCTTCATTGCACAGGCACGGCTACTTTAAATCATTGTCTGGAGGTTGGGGGCTTGAGGGTGAAAATTCCCACCTAATCAGAGTTTACTTCCCCTGGCAACCAGCCTCAGGCTATGGTTATCTAGGGGCTTTCCAGAAGTCTTATTACCATCAAGGTAGGTGTAGTTTAAAGGACGTGTTGTGAATAACAAGACACTCCTGTCTCCTTTACTAGCTCAGAGACTATTGCAGGAACCGATCCATAGATGGAATGTAAAATTTTGCTGTCTAGATGTAGAGAAGGAAGTCAGTATGAATTAATGAAACTTTGTATTAAGAATGTTTAAACAAATTTTAATGTAATATTGTTAACCTCAATGGTGTTAACCAGAGAATAATCTGGAAGAAATTTAGTGCCTTCTTGGTGCTAGAAAAATGTGTCCTAAACTTTAGAAGCACAGGATCATGAGGGTGTAAAGGGACCCTGGGTTCTTCTGAGGTGGTCCGTCAGGCAGAGGAAGCCCTTCCACACACATCTCTGCCCCGGAAGCAAAGCCCTTGTCAAGGCAGACGGTGCGGGTAAACCGGTTGTGTCTGTGCTCTCCTGTCAACAGAATGTACTTGCTTAGCAACTTCCCATCAGTCTCTATCTTTGAAAAGTAAAAAATTCTGATTTGTGTTGCACTCATAGCACTTCCCTGACATCAGTGGTGGGGAGGGTATTTTTCTTCCACACAGATGATTCTGTGATTTTCTGGACCCTAGCTGGGTGTCCTACCTGACCCGGTGGCCACCCTCAGCACCTCCTGTGGACCCCACTGGAAGCTCCAAGCATCACCTGTGCTTCTGACCAGTCGACTGTAAATCGGTTCCCAAACCCCTCAGGAGCCTCAGTCGTTTGTTAGAGCAACTCACAGAGCTCAGGAAACTGTTTACTTACTACATTGTTTTTTGTTCATTACAAAAATATTAAAAAACATTAAATACAGATGAAGATGTCCATAGGGCAGGGTCTGGAAGGGTTCTGCACACAAGCTTCTGTCCCCAAGGGGTGTGGAGTGCACCACCATCCTGGCCAGTGGACCTGTCAGCCCACGCAGGTGCTGTCCAGCCTGGGTGCTGCAGGGGTTCTTACAGAGGCTTCATTGCACAGGCACGGCTACTTTAAATCATTGTCTGGAGGTTGGGGGCTTGAGGGTGAAAATTCCCACCTAATCAGAGTTTACTTCCCCTGGCAACCAGCCTCAGGCTATGGTTATCTAGGGGCTTTCCAGAAGTCTTATTACCATCAAGGTAGGTGTAGTTTAAAGGACTTGTTGTGAATAACAAGACACTCCTTTCACCTTTAATAGCTCATAGACTATTTCAGGAACAGAACCAGAGATGGAATGTTACAACTAGACATGCCCCTTGGCTCTTATCACTTAGAAAATTAACAGGTTTTAGGAGCTCTGTGCCTGGAATGGGATCAGTCAGAGTATATATTTCTTATAAATCACAGTATCATATTCTTACTTCTTACAAGCTCCAAATCAGAGGCTTCCAAATAAAGGAAATGTTATTTTACTAAAAAGTGTCTGTGTCATTTGGAGGTGTAAGCCATTGCGAATAGGTAAACTTAGATTCCACTAAATTCAAATGAGTCCTTCCTCCGTGTAGGCAGTGTACTAGGTAGTATCTTATTTCACATCACCCTGACAGTAGCACTCGGTCATGGCATCCCCAATAGACTGATAAAGACCTTGGCCGGTGACATTAGCAGTTACCTGGGCCTGGGGTAACCAAGAAAGCCAGAAGGTGGTACAATCGGGACTGGCACCTGTGCGTCCTGATTCCAGAGCCCTTTCTGGTCATTTCCCTAGAAAAACGATGATGGGGATGTCTTCCCTAGATTAATAACAGATACAGATTTGGGGATGCTGTGCCCTGTATCAGTGATGCCTAATGCAAGTCTTGCCAAAAAAGTGGAGACAAAGTTCTCAAAGAATCTGTATTCCATTTACTCATAAACTGCACTTAGGTCTTGGAGCAGGTTAGTAGCAGTTTTGAAATTATGTAATTCAGATTGGGACTTGAACCCATTGTCTTCTAAAATCATTCACCTGGTGACTGGATTTACTGAGGCCCAGGCTCTTTGTATCTCAGCACAGAAGGAATCCATTAAGAGGTAAAGTGATAAGCAAGAAGTAGATTTATCAATATAGGATGCTCGTGAGAGATGCAGTCCAGCAGGCAGAGGGGCTCTGCCCTGGGATTAAGCTGCTACATGTTCATAATCAGAGGGAAGTCGGGGGAAGACTTCCTTCTCTAAGTAGACCTCAAGCTTACACCCCTAGCTCCTCCGTGGTATCCTACAAGAGAGTATCTGACCCTGTGAGGTCAAACTAGGATTATCATAGCACTTAACTCACATCAGCAGAAGGATGGAACATTTTTTTCTTTCACTTAATGACCTGGGGTTTATCTCATGCTTTCACGGTTAAGCAAGCTACTCTGTTCCACATGATCATTAACTTAAAATGGTCTCCCAAAGTCCTCTAGATTTCTTTTTTTTTTTTTTTTTTAAATCTTTTCTAATTTTTTATTGAATCTACAGATGTGATGTAGGATTTTTTTTTTTTCCGGCCACTTCTATTGGTTTTTCATTTATCTATTTTCATCCATCTTTGTTCTTTGGCCTGTGTGGGCCTCCCATCGCAGTGGCCTCTCTCGTTGCAGAGCACTGGCTCTGGGTGCATACACTGCAGAGCTCCGGCTCAGTAGTTGGACACATCAGTCCAGCCGCTCCGCAGCACGTGGGATCTTCCCAGGCCAGGGATCGAACCGGCGCCCCTTGTGCTGCAAGGCGGTGTCCTTACCCACTGGACCACTAGGGAAGCCCAGTCTCCTAGATTTCTTTTTCTTTTTTTTTTTTTTAGAGGTGGGGCAGGTATGGGAGGGTGGGGGGATGGGCGGGCCACTTCTGTTGGTCTTTCATTTATCTATTTTTCATCCATGTTTGTTCTTTGGCCCATGTGGACCTCCCATCGTGGTGGCCTCTGTTGTTGCAGAGCACCGGCTCTGGGCGCATGCGTTCCAGAGCTTCGGCTACATAGTTGGACACATCAGTCCAGCCGCTCCGCGGCACGTGGGATCTTCCCAGGCCAGGGATCGAACCGGCGCCCCTTGCGTTGCAGGACGGTGTCCTTACCCACTGGACCACCAGGAAAGCTCCCTAGATTTCTATCTGTGATCCCCTACCAGGACTTCTCCAGCTCCCTGTAGAACCACCCTGTTCTGCCCTTATCAATTTTGCCTCATTAGCTGCTTTCTCTCTTAATTTCTCTCATGTATCCCAAGCACCCTGCTTACTAGCTTTTCCTCATCCTAGGCCTGTCGTTCTCCCTCTAATTTTTTTCCTCTTCACTGTTTTCTACACCCTCATTCATTCCTGGGAGAGCACATTCTTAGCCATTTTCTTGGATGCACCTCTTTTGCTGCCTAACAAAACATCCGCAGCTTGGTGGCCTAGAACACCCGTGATTTCCCACAGTTGCTTAAGTGGCTTTTCAGCTGGAAGACCTGCTGCTCTGAGAGCAGCTGGCAGAATCAGGCTGTGGTGCCCAAGGATGAAAGAACAAGTCAAACTAGGAAGTTCTTGGAATGCAAGACCCTTATTGTCCTCCCTTCCCCCGGCTGTAGGACACAGCCCAATCCTTAAGATCCCTCTGCCACTCCCTGGACCCTACTGTCTTTCCCTCATGCTGTAGTCATCACTACCCCACCCAGTCACCATCCAATCAGCAATGATCCGTAAGGCCCCTATGCTACTCCTTAGACTCCAGGTATAAAATGGATCAAAGACCGCTGCTTAGCGTTGGATCTCCTTTGAGCCGACCCACTGTTCTAGCAGCGTTTGTCTCCTTCTTTAACAACGCTGATTCTCCCTTAAACTGGCCCACTGTACTGGCAGTGACTCTCCCTTCCCCCACTCTAATAAACTTTACTTTCCTCGCACTCTGCCTCATGTCTGGAAATGCTCTTCCAACCCGGGCACGGACCTCAACACAGGCCTCTATCCCCTCTTACCAAACAGCTGGGCTTCCTCAGACCGTTGGTCTTTCATTTATCTATTTTTCATCCATGTTTGTTCTTTGGCCCATGTGGACCTCCCATCGTGGTGGCCTCTGTTGTTGCAGAGCACCGGCTCTGGGCGCATGCGTTCCAGAGCTTCGGCTACATAGTTGGACACATCAGTCCAGCCGCTCCGCGGCACGTGGGATCTTCCCAGGCCAGGGATCGAACCGGCGCCCCTTGCGTTGCAGGACGGTGTCCTTACCCACTGGACCACCAGGAAAGCTCCCTAGATTTCTATCTGTGATCCCCTACCAGGACTTCTCCAGCTCCCTGTAGAACCACCCTGTTCTGCCCTTATCAATTTTGCCTCATTAGCTGCTTTCTCTCTTAATTTCTCTCATGTATCCCAAGCACCCTGCTTACTAGCTTTTCCTCATCCTAGGCCTGTCGTTCTCCCTCTAATTTTTTTCCTCTTCACTGTTTTCTACACCCTCATTCATTCCTGGGAGAGCACATTCTTAGCCATTTTCTTGGATGCACCTCTTTTGCTGCCTAACAAAACATCCGCAGCTTGGTGGCCTAGAACACCCGTGATTTCCCACAGTTGCTTAAGTGGCTTTTCAGCTGGAAGACCTGCTGCTCTGAGAGCAGCTGGCAGAATCAGGCTGTGGTGCCCAAGGATGAAAGAACAAGTCAAACTAGGAAGTTCTTGGAATGCAAGACCCTTATTGTCCTCCCTTCCCCCGGCTGTAGGACACAGCCCAATCCTTAAGATCCCTCTGCCACTCCCTGGACCCTACTGTCTTTCCCTCATGCTGTAGTCATCACTACCCCACCCAGTCACCATCCAATCAGCAATGATCCGTAAGGCCCCTATGCTACTCCTTAGACTCCAGGTATAAAATGGATCAAAGACCGCTGCTTAGCGTTGGATCTCCTTTGAGCCGACCCACTGTTCTAGCAGCGTTTGTCTCCTTCTTTAACAACGCTGATTCTCCCTTAAACTGGCCCACTGTACTGGCAGTGACTCTCCCTTCCCCCACTCTAATAAACTTTACTTTCCTCGCACTCTGCCTCATGTCTGGAAATGCTCTTCCAACCCGGGCACGGACCTCAACACAGGCCTCTGTCCCCATGGGCTTTCATCCCTAAGGGAGGCTAGCTGTGGCTTCCTCAGACCGTAGGGCACTGATCGCAGATGGCTAGCACTTGTTTATCAGGCCTCCTTTTGTAAGCTTTCTGGCCAAGCTCATTGTTGCTGTAGGCCTACCTGAGGATATGGATTGAGAGGGGTGGTGGGTCCATTGTTGTAAGTTATTACAGTGGCATACTTTACTCACCTCCCCAGGCCTTCTAGCAAACTGCATTTCCTGAATAATGGCCATTGGGTAGAGGTCCTCATCCTTTGAAATATCCCCCTCAGAAGCAGAGTGCAGGAGAGATAAAAGAGTTAGTGCCTTTTTTTTTTTTTTTTTTTTAAGTTAGCAGGATGTGTTTTTACTGCCCTTTCGCCTCAGTTGTCCTTGTATTCTTGTATCCCTACTCCGGTGCCTGATACAGTGGGCAGAGTGTTAAAGGTTTCGCGTTGTCCTTACACCTGGCACCAAAGGCATTCATTTAGGAAGGTTGCAGGCCTTCCATTTCCGACCAGGTGAATTCAAGATATTTTTTTAGTTTGTACAGACATTTTTGAGTTGTCGTCATTTCGTGCTATCTGGCCCTGTTAAACTATCCCCCTGCCAGAAACTTTCTTATCTTTGTCAGAGAAACAGGAAAAAAATCCCTTTTATTTTTTTGAACAACTCCTGTTGAATCGGCAGGTTGAGATGCCCTGAATGTTAACCCAGCTTCTTCTCGAGGCTTGAGCTATTCATTCCCTGGGGTCAGTACTTGTTTTGTTTCTTGCCTGCCTCCTCCCTTTTCTTAACATTTCCTTAAGAATGTGAGCTTGGGAGGGAAGGATTGTTTTTCTGTATCTCCTAGAACTGTATCTCCTGGCACTTAGAAGGTACTTCGTGTCTGTTGAATGAACAAGTGAATGGAATAAAAAGTTATAAAGATTTTTTAAGTAAAAATCTGTTACTGAAGGTGTGCATAGAACAGGTTAGTCGCTCAGTCATGTCCAACTCTTTGCAACCTATGGACTGTAACCCACCAGGCTCCTCTCTCCATGGAATTCTCCAAGAAAATACTGCAATGGGTTCCCATGCCCTCTCAGATCGCCTCATGTCTGGAAATGCTCTTCCAACCCGGGCACGGACCTCAACACAGGCCTCTGTCCCCATGGGCTTTCATCCCTAAGGGAGGCTAGCTGTGGCTTCCTCAGACCGTAGGGCACTGATCGCAGATGGCTAGCACTTGTTTATCAGGCCTCCTTTTGTAAGCTTTCTGGCCAAGCTCATTGTTGCTGTAGGCCTACCTGAGGATATGGATTGAGAGGGGTGGTGGGTCCATTGTTGTAAGTTATTACAGTGGCATACTTTACTCACCTCCCCAGGCCTTCTAGCAAACTGCATTTCCTGAATAATGGCCATTGGGTAGAGGTCCTCATCCTTTGAAATATCCCCCTCAGAAGCAGAGTGCAGGAGAGATAAAAGAGTTAGTGCCTTTTTTTTTTTTTTTTTTTTTAAGTTAGCAGGATGTGTTTTTACTGCCCTTTCGCCTCAGTTGTCCTTGTATTCTTGTATCCCTACTCCGGTGCCTGATACAGTGGGCAGAGTGTTAAAGGTTTCGCGTTGTCCTTACACCTGGCACCAAAGGCATTCATTTAGGAAGGTTGCAGGCCTTCCATTTCCGACCAGGTGAATTCAAGATATTTTTTTAGTTTGTACAGACATTTTTGAGTTGTCGTCATTTCATGCTATCTGGCCCTGTTAAACTATCCCCCTGCCAGAAACTTTCTTATCTTTGTCAGAGAAACAGGAAAAAAATCCCTTTTATTTTTTTGAACAACTCCTGTTGAATCGGCAGGTTGAGATGCCCTGAATGTTAACCCAGCTTCTTCTCGAGGCTTGAGCTATTCATTCCCTGGGGTCAGTACTTGTTTTGTTTCTTGCCTGCCTCCTCCCTTTTCTTAACATTTCCTTAAGAATGTGAGCTTGGGAGGGAAGGATTGTTTTTCTGTATCTCCTAGAACTGTATCTCCTGGCACTTAGAAGGTACTTCGTGTCTGTTGAATGAACAAGTGAATGGAATAAAAAGTTATAAAGATTTTTTAAGTAAAAATCTGTTACTGAAGGTGTGCATAGAACAGGTTAGTCGCTCAGTCATGTCCAACTCTTTGCAACCTATGGACTGTAACCCACCAGGCTCCTCTCTCCATGGAATTCTCCAAGAAAATACTGCAATGGGTTCCCATGCCCTCCTTCAGGGGAGTCTTCCCCACCCAAGGCGCACATCCAGTTCTCCTGCATCGCAGGCAGATTCTTTACTATCTGAGCCACCAGGAAAGCCCTAAAATGTGCATGGTATCATCCGTTATGTTTTTAAATATTATATATAAGCCTAGAAAATTTTTCCAAGGGTATACAATAAAATATTAACAGTGGGGCTTCCCCTGGTGGTCCAGTGGATAAGGACACCGCCTTGCACTGCAAGGGGCGCCGATTCGATCCCTGGCCTGGGAAGATCCCACGTGCCGCGGAGCGGCTGGACCAATGTGTCCAATTACTGAGCCGGAGTTCTGGAGCGCATGCGCCCAGGTCCAGTGCTCTGCGACAACAGACGCCACCGCGATGGGAGGCCCGCAGGAGCCAAAGAACAAAGACGGATGAAAAATAGAGAAATGGAAAACCAATAGAAGTGGCCCACCCGCTCCCCGCCCTCCCCAACCCGACCCCCGCCCAAAATAAATAAATAAATAAATCTTTAAAAAAAAAAAATACTAACAGTGAATCTCTTGGGTGTGGAGGAGAGGAATAACCGCAGAATGGATCAGGAGGTTTTACTTATCATCTTGAGCACATGCCATTTTTATAGTATTTTAATCTCAAAGACTTTACACATCAAAAATATCAAATATAAATATATTAAGTGTTTTCTTTTTGAACTCCTGTGAATCGGCAGGTTGAGATGCCCTGAATGTTAACAGAGGCTTGAGCTATTCACCTGGGGTCAGTACTTGTTTTGTTTCTTGCCTGCCTCCTCCCTTTCTTAACATTTCCTTAAGAATGTGAGCTTGGGAGGGAAGGATTGTTTTTCTGTATCTCCTAGAACTGTATCTCCTGGCACTTAGAAGGTACTTCGTGTCTGTTGAATGAACAAGTGAATGGAATAAAAAGTTATAAAGATTTTTTAAGTAAAAATCTGTTACTGAAGGTGTGCATAGAACAGGTTAGTCGCTCAGTCATGTCCAACTCTTTGCAACCTATGGACTGTAACCCACCAGGCTCCTCTCTCCATGGAATTCTCCAAGAAAATACTGCAATGGGTTCCCATGCCCTCCTTCAGGGGAGTCTTCCCCACCCAAGGCGCACATCCAGTTCTCCTGCATCGCAGGCAGATTCTTTACTATCTGAGCCACCAGGAAAGCCCTAAAATGTGCATGGTATCATCCGTTATGTTTTTAAATATTATATATAAGCCTAGAAAATTTTTCCAAGGGTATACAATAAAATATTAACAGTGGGGCTTCCCCTGGTGGTCCAGTGGATAAGGACACCGCCTTGCACTGCAAGGGGCGCCGATTCGATCCCTGGCCTGGGAAGATCCCACGTGCCGCGGAGCGGCTGGACCAATGTGTCCAATTACTGAGCCGGAGTTCTGGAGCGCATGCGCCCAGGTCCAGTGCTCTGCGACAACAGACGCCACCGCGATGGGAGGCCCGCAGGAGCCAAAGAACAAAGACGGATGAAAAATAGAGAAATGGAAAACCAATAGAAGTGGCCCACCCGCTTCCCTCCCTCCCCAACCCGACCCCCGCCCAAAATAAATAAATAAATAAATCTTTAAAAAAAAAAAATACTAACAGTGAATCTCTTGGGTGTGGAGGAGAGGAATAACCGCAGAATGGATCAGGAGGTTTTACTTATCATCTTGAGCACATGCCATTTTTATAGTATTTTAATCTCAAAGACTTTACACATCAAAAATATCAAATATAAATATATTAAGTGTTTTCTTTTGTAGAGGTGCATGGACAAAGAAATGGCTAGAGAGACTATGCATGTGTGTTAATCGCGAATACAGATGTCATATACAGTTATCTTATTTTTCACTTAACGTTATATCAGATGTTTTTACATCATTAAAAATTATTAAAAGCCCATTTTTAAGGAACATTGCATTGGATGGGTAAATTAGAGTACATTTTATACTTTATTGTTGAACAGTTTGCACTTACAGGATTTCAGGAGACACTTCATATAGTCTTTATGATATTTGGTTAGTTTCTTTAAAAGAGTCATCAAAAGTGTTATCTGATTAAAACATACTCTTGATATCATTAGAAGTAGTAAGCAATTGAAAATAACTGAGGGGCATATGAGCTTTAAGTAAACTGGCTTTTTGGGCAACTCTTGCCACCGCTTCATCAATCTTTGCGGAGAAATGCAGTATTTAAAAGTATCCAGCCTACTCAGTTTTCAGATAAAAGTGTGGCCTTAGTGATGTCCATACTTGGCCTAGAGCATATATCACATAGTAGTTACTTAAATACAGTTCTGCCACTTTGACTTTGAACATACTTAGTTTGAAGAGAAATCTAATTAAGGTATACCCAATAATGTTTGAAAATGGTTAAGAGAGTACATATTTAGCATCTTATTAAATTGATCTGGGCTTCCCTTGTAGCTCAACTGGTAAAGAAAAAATCCACCTGCAGTGCAAGAGACCCCAGGTCAATCCCTGAGTCGGGAAGATCCCCTGGAGAGGGGAAAGGCTACCCACTCCAGTATTCTTCCCTGGAGAATCCCATGGCTTATCCATAGGTCAGAAAGAGTCAGACATGACTGACCTACTTTCACTTCAAACTGATCTAGTCCCTTCAGGGAAGTTAAAAAGTGATCAAAGGCTCAGCGACTTGGCAAAACAGCATACAATTGGTATGTGTGAAATACTGTGTCAAAACAGCTTGCCCTGAGGAGAAAGACGTTCTATTATTAAGATGTATGATATATCACCTTATATTTTATTGTCATTGGGGTTTATGCTTGATCTTGTAACTCTGCTCTGTTCGCAGGTTAAAGTATTACACAATCAGCTGGTCCTTTTCCATAATGCCATTGCCGCTTACTTTGCTGGGAATCAGAAGCAACTTGAACAGACACTTAAACAGTTCCATATCAAATTGAAAACTCCTGGAGTGGACGCCCCATCTTGGCTTGAAGAACAGTAAAATCATACCTGGAAATAAAGAGAAAGTCACATTGTTATATTTGTAAACAAACCTAATAAGAATTAAACAGAGTTGGGGAAGAGGGAAGGGGTGACAACCATTGTAGTGATTCTTGCACAAACAGCTTTAATTTTTCCCCTTTTCATACTTTAACAATTGAACTGTTAAATTGGATGGGAAGGTGGGTGGTTTTAATGTAAACAGAATTTCTATAATCTGAAAACAGTAATTTTCCTTTTCGAGAAATCCTTTTGTATTGTGAGGGTTGATGGCTATTTCTATAGTTTGAAAACACCTAATATAGATTTGCACTGACAAGATAAAAATTCAAGGTTTTTGGTCCTGCAAATGAGGGCCAGTTGTAACTTTTCCAAAGGGAGGTTTACATGATTTGTATCAACATCAGATATTTTATATAAGAATATATTAAACGTCTTTAAGAGAGTCATTTTCATGTATTGTCTTAAAGAAAATATTTTGCAGAGTAATATTATATGGTGTTCCTGCAGTGTCCACACAGAGGCAGCAGCTCCAGTGAGTGACTGAGTGGCTTGTGGAGTTGTGGCAGATACCTTTTAAAATGAATCTGTACCATTGTAATTTTGTTTAGTCTTTTTCTTCAAGACGCAGGAATCACACTGTCATTTCTTTGAGGCTTCTGAACTTAAGAGTTTGCGTCACCCAAAGTCATGGGGCAATTAGGTTAGCAATTTCTTTAGATTCATAATGAAACCTGCTCGAGAGAATTCTTTGACAGATGGACTTGGGAATAGAAATTCTTCATGGTTTCTAGAGTAGAAATCTGTGCTTAGAAAGCTAATTTGAGGGTAAAGTCCATTTTGACATAAGTGAATTCCTAGACAGCTTTCTTTGACTTACATATGTAACAATACCAGTTAAGCCTTAAATCACAGATATGTGCCTTCTCAGATACAGTAAGTCTCATTCAACCAATGGACAGAAATCCATAAAGAAGCCCCTTTCAGGTAGTGTTTGCTCTGTCTGTCCCTTCCTTGGGAAGGAACACTGTGTGTAAATGTTGAGTTCCTTTCTATTCATTAAGCCACATTAAGCTGCCTGGAGAAATCAGATTTTGTATTTGCTGTTTGGGTTTTCCTTGTTCCTTTGACTGGGAAGACGGAGGACTCTTTTCATTTGGGTAGAGGAAAAGTCGTGGGTCTATTGTAAACAAACCTAATAAGAATTAAACAGAGTTGGGGAAGAGGGAAGGGGTGACAACCATTGTAGTGATTCTTGCACAAACAGCTTTAATTTTTCCCCTTTTCATACTTTAACAATTGAACTGTTAAATTGGATGGGAAGGTGGGTGGTTTTAATGTAAACAGAATTTCTATAATCTGAAAACAGTAATTTTCCTTTTCGAGAAATCCTTTTGTATTGTGAGGGTTGATGGCTATTTCTATAGTTTGAAAACACCTAATATAGATTTGCACTGACAAGATAAAAATTCAAGGTTTTTGGTCCTGCAAATGAGGGCCAGTTGTAACTTTTCCAAAGGGAGGTTTACATGATTTGTATCAACATCAGATATTTTATATAAGAATATATTAAACGTCTTTAAGAGAGTCATTTTCATGTATTGTCTTAAAGAAAATATTTTGCAGAGTAATATTATATGGTGTTCCTGCAGTGTCCACACAGAGGCAGCAGCTCCAGTGAGTGACTGAGTGGCTTGTGGAGTTGTGGCAGATACCTTTTTAAAAATGAATCTGTACCATTGTAATTTTGTTTAGACTTTTTCTTCAAGACGCAGGAATCACACTGTCATTTCTTTGAGGCTTCTGAACTTAAGAGTTTGCGTCACCCAAAGTCATGGGGCAATTAGGTTAGCAATTTCTTTAGATTCATAATGAAACCTGCTCGAGAGAATTCTTTGACAGATGGACTTGGGAATAGAAATTCTTCATGGTTTCTAGAGTAGAAATCTGTGCTTAGAAAGCTAATTTGAGGGTAAAGTCCATTTTGACATAAGTGAATTCCTAGACAGCTTTCTTTGACTTACATATGTAACAATACCAGTTAAGCCTTAAATCACAGATATGTGCCTTCTCAGATACAGTAAGTCTCATTCAACCAATGGACAGAAATCCATAAAGAAGCCCCTTTCAGGTAGTGTTTGCTCTGTCTGTCCCTTCCTTGGGAAGGAACACTGTGTGTAAATGTTGAGTTCCTTTCTATTCGTTAAGCCACATTAAGCTGCCTGGAGAAATCAGATTTTGTATTTGCTGTTTGGGTTTTCCTTGTTCCTTTTGCGGACTGGGAAGACGGAGGACTCGTTTTCATTTGGGTAGAGGAAAAGTCGCGTGGGTCAGTGTGGTGATGATAAGAAGGGGCTGGAGAGGCCAGTACTGTTTCAGCTGCTCAGCACTGTTGGTTCTGTGTTATGCAGTTGGCCTGTCTTTTGCATGGTTTCTCAGTAATGTAATCCCTTTTCAGTATAAGTTCTTGATTTTTGTCATAGACATAAATTAATATTTTGAGATGTATCTCTTCCTCTGTTTATTTCTTTTGTGTTGAAATGAAGTACTTAAAATTACTGTTATACATGAGCTTTGTGGACTGTAAGATTTGTTATATATGTTCAAAATGCCATTTAGCTGGCTTTTTAATTAATACGCTTATTTTCAGTGCTTAACACTTTGTAATGTGACCGTAAATCCTAAACCTATTTTGAATCATTCCCTCCTGTATATTTGTACTCTGAGAGCCTTATTTTATTCTTCCAGTGGAATTATTACTTATGATAGTTCATTTACATTCCCCAGAATGTGCCTCTGGTGTGAATTTTGTATTCTTATTAAAAGTGTTTGCTGCGTTACCACATATATCTGGCTCTTCATAATTCAGAATAAGAAACAACTATTTGGGAAAAATGAGAACATGTGATTTGCCTTTACAAACAGTGACAAGGACAAAAAATGGTGCTTCTGTCACTTACAGTTGTGTTATTTCAGTAAGTTACTCTTGTGCCTCATCTGGAATCACCTGGGAGCAAAACATGTCCACTCTTACATACTTCAGTAACAGTAGTTGCTATGTAATTAACTCATTCCATGGATTAATGGTTTTTCAGAATAAAATTATCAGTGATTTTGAATAGTGAGTACATGTGCAGAAGAGATAAGTAAATTACATTTGTTGTTTACTCGCTAAATCATATCCAGCTCTTTTGCGACCCCATGGACTGTGGCCCAGCAAGCCCCTCTGTGCTTGGGGCTTCGCAGGCAAGCACCCTGGAACGGGCTGCCACTTCCTTCTCCAGGCACCTTCCCGACCCGGGGTGGAACCCTCCTCTCCTCCGTTCGCAGGTAGGTTCTTTACCACTGAGCCACCAGGGAAGTCAAGTCCACGTATTAGCCGGTGGTATATTTACTGTGTTAGGAAAGTAATTCATATTATTGTATTGAGTAGAAAAGAATTTGAGGAAAATCTCAAAATTGAGGAATAACTTCCCCCAAAACCCTTAAGTACTGCATAAGGCCCCTTAACTCTCCCTGAAGTTGTATACTTTAGTTAACGATTATTGTATTATAAACTCTTTCATACACACACATACCATGTTAAAGTGAAAATGAGCCCTCATAAAGTATATGAGTTTATTACACATTGCCATTTGTCTTTCAAGAAAGATTTTGCCAATTTATATACATGTGCTTATGCAGCTTATTGTTTAAAGCCAGTACACATAATAGGGCATCATGCATATAGTCAGCAGAACATCATTTTATACCAATTAAACCTATTTTGAATCATTCCCTCCTGTATATTTGTACTCTGAGAGCCTTATTTTATTCTTCCAGTGGAATTATTACTTATGATAGTTCATTTACATTCCCCAGAATGTGCCTCTGGTGTGAATTTTGTATTCTTATTAAAAGTGTTTGCTGCGTTACCACATATATCTGGCTCTTCATAATTCAGAATAAGAAACAACTATTTGGGAAAAATGAGAACATGTGATTTGCCTTTACAAACAGTGACAAGGACAAAAAATGGTGCTTCTGTCACTTACAGTTGTGTTATTTCAGTAAGTTACTCTTGTGCCTCATCTGGAATCACCTGGGAGCAAAACATGTCCACTCTTACATACTTCAGTAACAGTAGTTGCTATGTAATTAACTCATTCCATGGATTAATGGTTTTTCAGAATAAAATTATCAGTGATTTTGAATAGTGAGTACATGTGCAGAAGAGATAAGTAAATTACATTTGTTGTTTACTCGCTAAATCATATCCAGCTCTTTTGCGACCCCATGGACTGTGGCCCAGCAAGCCCCTCTGTGCTTGGGGCTTCGCAGGCAAGCACCCTGGAACGGGCTGCCACTTCCTTCTCCAGGCACCTTCCCGACCCGGGGTGGAACCCTCCTCTCCTCCGTTCGCAGGTAGGTTCTTTACCACTGAGCCACCAGGGAAGTCAAGTCCACGTATTAGCCGGTGGTATATTTACTGTGTTAGGAAAGTAATTCATATTATTGTATTGAGTAGAAAAGAATTTGAGGAAAATCTCAAAAATTGAGGAATAACTTCCCCAAACCATTAAGTACTGCATAAGGCCCCTTAACTCTCCCTGAAGTTGTATACTTTAGTTAACGATTATTGTATTATAAACTCTTTCATACACACACATACCATGTTAAAGTGAAAATGAGCCCTCATAAAGTATATGAGTTTATTACACATTGCCATTTGTCTTTCAAGAAAGATTTTGCCAATTTATATACATGTGCTTATGCAGCTTATTGTTTAAAGCCAGTACACATAATAGGGCATCATGCATATAGTCAGCAGAACATCATTTTATAAATATTTAGGTGGAAGGAAAAAAGCTGTCAAGAAGCTAAGGGCTGAATCATCAGAGTTTGCGGAGCTATGGGACTTGGGCAGGGGCTAGACAGAAATGGCTAACTTTTCTCTCATTAGTATAGAAATTATTCAAGAAAGAAAATGCACCGAAGAGCAACTTTGTGAAACTGAGCTCTTCATCCTGTTAAAAGATAAAACTGAGGCATATTAAAATTTTTAAGAGTTTACATTTAAAAGTGATTTGAGTCAGGCAGCATCAAACCAGCAGTGGTTAGCCCTCCCTCAGTGGCAGTGGGAGCTGGGGCCGAGGAGAACTTCTGTAGAGAAAGGATAGGGGCACAAAGGTGGAAAAATGTTTGGCTATAGCTTACGAGTTGCTTATTTGGGAAAGCTTTGTTGACTGTTTGTGACTGGTTGACCTTAGGTTTGATTTTTTTTTTGGCCCTTTGTTGCTTGGCATGTGGGATCTTAAGTTCTCTGACCAGATGCTTAACCACTGGACTGCCAGAGAAGTCTCTTGATCTCTTAAGTTTGAGGCACTTCTGGCTTAGGTGTTGGTTTGTTTACATTAGCTGCTGAGGCACCTCAGTCTGAAGGCCTCCGTGTTTAATTAATTTAACAATCCCAAAGCTTCTAAAATCTTAGGGCCCAAAAAGGACCTGGACTTTTTTTATTATTATTATTTATCTTTTGGGGGGTGAGGTGGGGAGGGAAGGGGACGGGCGGGCCACTTCTATTGGTCTTTCATTTATCCATTTTCATCTGTCTCTGTTCTTTGGCTCCTGTGGGGCTCGCATTGCGGTGGTCTCTGTCGTCACAGAGCGCCGGCTCTGGGCACATGCACCCCAGAGTTCCTGCTCGGTAATTGGACACATCAGTCCAGCCACTCTGCAGCACGTGGGATCTTCCCAGGCCAGGGATCGAACCGGCGCCCCTTGCACTGCAAGGTGGTGTCCTTACCCACTGGACCACCAGGGGAAGCCCGGACCTGAACTTAACAGAAGTCATTTAGCTGTAATCTAGACTTTAAGAAGCATCTTTTCCATACTCAAAGCACACTGATAATGTTACTGAAGTATATCCCATAGAGTGAAATTAGAAGCTTTCTCAGAGATTATCTGTTTAAGGCCTACCCCTTTTTTTTCCCACAGAGTCCCCAAAATATCAACTGATTTAGCCAACTCCAAAAGTAATCCTAGGTGAGTATTAGCAACTAAATATATGAATTCCTCTTTAAATACTTCCAATTGTCTCAGTTGAAAAACATAAGGCACCCCTAGATGCGTTCATATTAGATATATTTCAAAGTGTGTGTGTGTATATATATATATATAATCTACTGATCTCTAGCCTAAAGTATTCTGATTATATTAAGTAATATTATACATATTGAAAGCTAAAGATAAATCCTTTTATTGTGGGACTTTTGATTTGAAAAATAATGGCATCTACCTCATGTGCTCTGTCTCCTTTAGCCTTCACTGGAGATGACTTGCCCACTAATTCAGTGTAACATTTATATTTAGTTCATACTGACTGTAGTGACACTCTAGGCATGTCTGTCTTATAGTAATATTCCTTGATATCTTTTGCCAGTAACCTTTCTTGAATCTGCTAATTCAGTTAACAAATTGTCACTGACCAGTGTTTGGACTGAGAGTCTCTTGATCTTTTTCATTGGCTTAGGTGTTGGTTTGTTTACATTAGCTGCTGAGGCACCTCAGTCTGAAGGCCTCCGTGTTTAATTAATTTAACAATCCCAAAGCTTCTAAAATCTTAGGGCCCAAAAAGGACCTGGACTTTTTTTATTATTATTATTTATCTTTTGGGGGGTGAGGTGGGGAGGGAAGGGGACGGGCGGGCCACTTCTATTGGTCTTTCATTTATCCATTTTCATCTGTCTCTGTTCTTTGGCTCCTGTGGGGCTCGCATTGCGGTGGTCTCTGTCGTCACAGAGCGCCGGCTCTGGGCACATGCACCCCAGAGTTCCTGCTCGGTAATTGGACACATCAGTCCAGCCACTCTGCAGCACGTGGGATCTTCCCAGGCCAGGGATCGAACCGGCGCCCCTTGCACTGCAAGGTGGTGTCCTTACCCACTGGACCACCAGGGGAAGCCCGGACCTGAACTTAACAGAAGTCATTTAGCTGTAATCTAGACTTTAAGAAGCATCTTTTCCATACTCAAAGCACACTGATAATGTTACTGAAGTATATCCCATAGAGTGAAATTAGAAGCTTTCTCAGAGATTATCTGTTTAAGGCCTACCCCTTTTTTTTCCCACAGAGTCCCCAAAATATCAACTGATTTAGCCAACTCCAAAAGTAATCCTAGGTGAGTATTAGCAACTAAATATATGAATTCCTCTTTAAATACTTCCAATTGTCTCAGTTGAAAAACATAAGGCACCCCTAGATGCGTTCATATTAGATATATTTCAAAGTGTGTGTGTATATATATATATATATAATCTACTGATCTCTAGCCTAAAGTATTCTGATTATATTAAGTAATATTATACATATTGAAAGCTAAAGATAAATCCTTTTATTGTGGGACTTTTGATTTGAAAAATAATGGCATCTACCTCATGTGCTCTGTCTCCTTTAGCCTTCACTGGAGATGACTGTACATGTGAAAAATAAAAGCAAATCATCTGAATTGCTAATTCAGTGTAACATTTATATTTAGTTCATACTGACTGTAGTGACACTCTAGGCATGTCTGTCTTATAGTAATATTCCTTGATATCTTTTGCCAGTAACCTTTCTTGAACCTTTCTGGCAGGTTCAAGACTGTCTGAGATCCTTTATCACTCAGTTCTAACCAAATTTAGGCATTAAAACAATGTATTTCCCTTGTAAGATTACAAATTTTCATATTACCTAAGACTGTCCAGTTGTGAATAGGCCTTTTTCTGACCAAAAATCCAGTTAAATTTTGCAGGAGTCCTTAACTAGTTCTCCAAGAGAACAAGCCCTTCTACACTCAGATGACAGTGCAGACTTCCACTTTGAAGGACTTGGATTAGATTCTCTTCTCTGTTCCCACCCGAAGGTTTCCTGCTCAACAGGTTTCTTGACATAAATGAACCTTTGTAATAAACTGCCAAGTGGTTCTCCTAATGTACGGAAAACTATGAAGTTCACCTTTTAATTTTAATAAAATAAAGGCTGACTCTTAGCAGGTTCTGCAAATGAAGTGAGAACTCAGTATTATTCTGGTCATAACTCTTGCTATGGGAAGAGGAGATGCTCCATATGAGGAAGGGAAATTAGGCTGTCTGACAACCATAACTGTTCCTGAGTGGTTAATTATGTTAGTTAATATGCTACCGGATCTGGGAATGTCAGTGACAGTTTGCAAATAAAACATCCATTTAAAAATAGCATTGATATATATACACTATGGTGTAAAGTGACTAGCTGGTGGGAGCTGCTGTGCATCATGGAGCTCAGCTTGGTGCTCTGGGATGACCTGGAGGAATGGGACAAGGCAGGAGAGTCTCGAGCCAGGGGAGATATGTATGTGTACTATGGGTGATTCTCTCTGTTGTACAGCAAAAACGAATACAACAGGGCTTCCCCTGGTGGTCCAGTGGGTAAGGACACCGCCTTGCAATGCAAGGGGCGCCGGTTCGATCCCTGGCCTGGGAAGATCCCACGTGCCGTGGAGCGGCTGGACCAATGTGTCCAATTATGCGCCCAGAGCCTGCGCTCTGCAACGACAGACGCCACCGCGATGGGAGGCCCACAGGAGCCAAAGAACAAAGACAAATGAAAATAGATAAATGAAAGACCAATAGAAGTGGCCCGCCCGCTCCCGCCCCTCCCCAACCCAACCCCCGCCCAAAATAAATAATAAATAAATAAATCTTTTAAAAAAAAAAACAAAAACGAATACAACATTGTAAAGTGATTACACTCCAATTAAAAACAATTATAAATCCAGTTTGATTTGTGCCCCAGCTAGGTTTTGCCACGGACAGAGGAGCCTGATGGGTTACAGTCCATAGGGTCGCAGAGTCAGACGTGACAGAGCATGCACCCACAAGGTTAGGTTTTGCCAGAGGTGTCCTCTGTCAAAGACTGAGCTTTCTGCAACTGTGGTTTATTGTGAGTTGTTGTTTCATAAGGAAAATGAAAGAATTGGACACTACTTTGTTGATTTTAGTCACAGAAGTAACTTTCCATATTGCTTTGCTTTTGGTACAAGTATGAAAGTGAAGTGTTAGTCACTCAGCCATGTCCAACTCTTTGTGACCCCGTGGACTGTGTAGCCCACCAGGCTCCTCTGTCCATGAAATTCCCCGGGCAAGAATACTGGAGTGGGTTGCTATTTCCTTCTCCAGGGGATCTTCCCATCCCAGGGATTGAACCTGGGTCTCCCACATTGCAAGCAGATTCTTTGCCATCTGGGTCACCAAGGAAGCCCCTATGTTCGGAAGCTTTTTACGAAAAACTACCTAAAGTTTTAGGCAGATAATTATACTTCTTTCCTTTGAGGAATATATATGTACTTATGTCTAGGCTCTAAGCTCTTGAGAAAGGCACAGGGTGTTGGTTTTTATTCACCCTGCATCTCCACTCCTTGCGTAGTTCTTAGAGAAGCCATGTAGTAAAAATGCATCTGGTTTTTAATACAAAGTTCCAATATAGAAAAACATTTGCCATTTCATTTGAATGAATTGTAAAGGGAGTGGTACGTTTATATCAATAACTTATTCTAAATCAACATCAGAGTGTTAACTAAGGTACTAGGATGTTTACAGGTGAATGGCCAGTGTTTCTTAAATAAAGATACAGAGATATAGGCAGACTTAGAAAAATCACCATTTTGCAGCCTCTGTTGAAATATTATTTCACATGGGGATCACCAGTGGAATTGAAAATCATTAGAGATTAAGAGAAAACAGATTATGTCCAAATGCAAAGCATTACCTCACATATTGCTCAATGTGAATGAGGAGAATGGTGCCATTCCTAAGAGTTTTGTGCTTAGCATCTACCTCGAGAGATCAAAGTTAGCATCACTAATAACCAGATCACCATGTACCTCCAGGTATGAGGCCAGGTGTTATGCAACATCACTTGTGAGATGAGATAGTCCCACTGGGATTGTTTGCCCTGAATCTCATCAGCCATTCACCTTAAATTCCAGTGGACAGGAAGTTCAGGGGGATGGAGAGTTCAGTGATACCAGGAGGAATTAATTCTATAAACCCAAAATCTGGGACGTTGTACAAGATAATTGGGGTAGATTCTTTGAAAAGTTAGTCACGAAAGAAAAATACCTTAGAAATTGGTTAGAAGATAAAAGAGACTTTAGGTTACATTTCAAAAAAATAGCTATTGGCAGACTTAGAAAAATCACTTAAAACATCTGGGGAACAACTGAGCGATTTGGATTTGATACAATGAGGGACTTTTCGGTAATGTTTTTAGGTGTGCTATCATGGTAAGGTAAGGGAGATGCATGCCAAAAGAGTACCAAAAAGTGCGTTGGTGTCCACAATATACTTTAAAGTGGTTCAGCAAAAATATATACATTTCTACAGGCATATTTGCAGAAAGCTTGGGGAAAGAGAAAAGGAAGAAGAAAAAGACATCTTAAAATAAATATGGCCCCTGTTCAATCTTATGGGTCAGTCCCGGTGGTAGGGGAGTTTGGGGGAGAATGGGTAAACTTATACGAATGGCTGAGTCGCTCTGCTGTGCACCTGAGACCATCACAAGATTGCTAATTGGCTGTACTTCGATATCAAATCAAAAGTTTTTAAAAATAAATAAAATGGGGGACTACCCTGGTGGTCCAGTGGCTAAGACTCCATGCTCCCAATTCAGAGGGCCTGGGTACAGCCAAATAAATAAATAAATATTAAAAAATAAAATAAATATGACCCAGTGTTAGCAATTGTAACAGGTGGATGGATGTGTAGGATTTCATTGTCTTTTAACTTTTGCTTTTTTGAACTTTTCATAATGCAAATTAGAAAATATCTAGGATATTTGGTCCAGAAATGCAAGGAGGCTTCTGCTAAGTCTTTCCTCTTGCACCAGGGTGGCCTTGCTCAATGTGAATGAGGAGAATGGTGCCATTCCTAAGAGTTTTGTGCTTAGCATCTACCTCGAGAGATCAAAGTTAGCATCACTAATAACCAGATCACCATGTACCTCCAGGTATGAGGCCAGGTGTTATGCAACATCACTTGTGAGATGAGATAGTCCCACTGGGATTGTTTGCCCTGAATCTCATCAGCCATTCACCTTAAATTCCAGTGGACAGGAAGTTCAGGGGGATGGAGAGTTCAGTGATACCAGGAGGAATTAATTCTATAAACCCAAAATCTGGGACGTTGTACAAGATAATTGGGGTAGATTCTTTGAAAAGTTAGTCACGAAAGAAAAATACCTTAGAAATTGGTTAGAAGATAAAAGAGACTTTAGGTTACATTTCAAAAAAATAGCTATTGGCAGACTTAGAAAAATCACTTAAAACATCTGGGGAACAACTGAGCGATTTGGATTTGATACAATGAGGGACTTTTCGGTAATGTTTTTAGGTGTGCTATCATGGTAAGGTAAGGGAGATGCATGCCAAAAGAGTACCAAAAAGTGCGTTGGTGTCCACAATATACTTTAAAGTGGTTCAGCAAAAATATATACATTTCTACAGGCATATTTGCAGAAAGCTTGGGGAAAGAGAAAAGGAAGAAGAAAAAGACATCTTAAAATAAATATGGCCCCTGTTCAATCTTATGGGTCAGTCCCGGTGGTAGGGGAGTTTGGGGGAGAATGGGTAAACTTATACGAATGGCTGAGTCGCTCTGCTGTGCACCTGAGACCATCACAAGATTGCTAATTGGCTGTACTTCGATATCAAATCAAAAGTTTTTAAAAATAAATAAAATGGGGGACTACCCTGGTGGTCCAGTGGCTAAGACTCCATGCTCCCAATTCAGAGGGCCTGGGTACAGCCAAATAAATAAATAAATATTAAAAAATAAAATAAATATGACCCAGTGTTAGCAATTGTAACAGGTGGATGGATGTGTAGGATTTCATTGTCTTTTAACTTTTGCTTTTTTGAACTTTTTCATAATGCAAATTAGAAAATATCTAGGATATTTGGTCCAGAAATGCAAGGAGGCTTCTGCTAAGTCTTTCCTCTTGCACCAGGGTGGCCATCAGGTGCTTCCCTTTGGTTACAAGCAGAGACACCGCTTGCTTCACTCCTGCAGATATCAGAACCCCTTGACCAGCATGTAAAAGAAATTGATCTGTACTTGAAAGCACAGAAATTCAAGAAAGTGTAAAGTTGAACAGTTTTCTATTTGTCAGTAAAGATTACAGAAGCTCTGGACAATTGAAGAAGTAGAAGTAATTTAGCATATGAGACTAGTTGGAAAAAGTCATGTCAGAAAACATTCATTCACTAGATTTTTTTTCTCCTCATGAACTTTCTAAATGGCTGGGTAAAACTGTTAGAAACTAAGTCGCTTCAATTGTGTCCAACTCTGCAACCCCAAGGACTGTAGTCTTCCAGGCTCCTCTGTCCATAGGATTCTCCAGGAAGAATACTAGAGTGGATTGCCATGCCCTCCTCCAGGGGATCTTCCTGACCCAGGGATCAAACACCGTGTCTCCTGCAGCTCGTACATTACAGGTGGATTCTTTACCACTGAGCCACCAGGGAAGCCCCATAAGAAACTATGAGTGAAGTTAGTCCTAGAATAAAACAGTGACTTGATTTTAGCTCGATACCAATTTTCCTTCTGTCTCATTTTTTTTCTCCTTTTCTTACAAGTAAGCATAGATACTGCTCTGGACTGAGACACTAGATTTCTTAAAGCTTAGCTTCTTATAGCTTACTACAACAACTTAGATTACTTAAGGCAAATTATATTTAATTACTTAAGGTAAATTATATTTGTACATAGGTATAACTTATTTTCAGTCTGAAAAGATATCTTAGAAGTTGGACGAATTGTCCTTAATTCACACTTGTTAAATTAATAAAATAGCTTAAATCTTTAAAGAACTCCCCAAATGAATAATGGATGTTTACATCGATCTCAAATTCTGTTTCTCATTTCCTCACCCCTACGTTAGGTCGAACAAGAAAAATCCAGTGGATTAAAATCTCCTAACTAGTTTACATCAGCAACAGAAGCCCAGAGGATATTTTGAGAATTGAGTTTTCACCATAGCAGTGGTTACTATATAATCACTGGTATGATCAAGTGAGTTAGAAGGAAAAAATCTGTGTAGGTTTAAACAGTCACAAGTATTTGCTGAACAAACCGGTCAGCCTGTGCATACTCCCTTTCATCACCTGACTCCAGTAACACTCTCAAGGGGGTCAGAGAGCCCCTCAAGTGGGTGGAGCAGTTCCTTCTCAGCTTGGCGTTGGCCACCAGAGAAGATCAAGCCTTTAATTAGTCACTTAGATTCCCATGGTATCTTTGGATCTGCTAAACTTTTTTTTCAATCTAGAAAACCTTACTACATCTTCTTTGTATAGATATAACTTATTTATTTTAATTATTTATCTGTTTTTGGCTGTCCTAAGTCTTCCTGTCTGCCCAGTCTTTCTCTAGTTGTGGTGAGCGGGGGCTTCTCATTGCAGTGGCTTTTCTTATTGCGGAGCACAGGCTCTAGGGCATAGGGGCTTCCGCAGTAGCCGCACATGGGCTCAGTGGTTGTGGCTCCCGGGCTCTAGAGCACAGGCTCAATAGTTGGGGTGCACGGGCTTAGTTCCACGACATGTGGGATCTTCCCAGATCAGGGATCAAACCTGTGTATCCTGCATTGGCAGGTGAATTCTTTGCCCCTGAGCCACCAGGGAAGACCCCCTCACTACATTTTCTTTGTGAAGTTCAGCATTTTCTTCCAGTTTAGGCAGTCATAATATAAGATGAATTAGTTAGAAATTCCAAATGAAGAGCTGTAGGTCTAATGATAAAACTCTGTATATATGTGTGTATATGCACATAAGCCCTTGTCTAAACTCACAAGGGAAGGGAAAATATTACGTACACTTCATCACAGGCTCCAGTCCTCACTTGCCTCTTTGTCTTTCTTCTTGAAAAAAAAACCGAAAAACAAATGACACATCCTAAGAGGCTGTTGTGCTGCCTTCGGGTTTTCAAGTTTTGGATTCACTATCTGTGTTCATGACTAGAGCAATGAAGACAAGTCTTTTTTTTCCCCCAAGACATGGTAGCTTCAGTTCAAACCACTCCAGACTTCCTTGCCAGTGACCTCAACACTGACCTTGACCTATCCTAGGAAGAATTCTGCCTGTTTAGTTCTTTGAGCTCATTTTTATGTGAATTTCTGTTCCATAAAAGTGAACTGGACCACCCAATTAATTAAGAAAAACTGCATTCATGATACACTTCACTTCTAGCCTGCTGGCTTATCATTATTATAATCTCTCATTTCCTACAGTGGCTTCTTTGGCATCCTGTACACCTGTCCTACGGAAGCAGTTTCCCCAAGTTGTGGCAGAGCCAGAAGGGTGTCTTTCAAGGGCCTGCTTGGCTCTGTTTATTTGAAATCAGAAATCCCTGTCTCTCAGATCAAGCCTTAAGCTACCATATTGGATCTGCTAAACTTTTTTTTCAATCTAGAAAACCTTACTACATCTTCTTTGTATAGATATAACTTATTTATTTTAATTATTTATCTGTTTTTGGCTGTCCTAAGTCTTCCTGTCTGCCCAGTCTTTCTCTAGTTGTGGTGAGCGGGGTCTGCTCTTTGTTGCAATATGCGGGCTTCTCATTGCAGTGGCTTTTCTTGTTGCAGAGCACAGTCTCTAGGGCATAGGGGCTTCCGCAGTAGCCGCACATGGGCTCAGTGGTTGTGGCTCCCGGGCTCTAGAGCACAGGCTCAATAGTTGGGGTGCACGGGCTTAGTTCCACGACATGTGGGATCTTCCCAGATCAGGGATCAAACCTGTGTATCCTGCATTGGCAGGTGAATTCTTTGCCCCTGAGCCACCAGGGAAGACCCCCTCACTACATTTTCTTTGTGAAGTTCAGCATTTTCTTCCAGTTTAGGCAGTCATAATATAAGATGAATTAGTTAGAAATTCCAAATGAAGAGCTGTAGGTCTAATGATAAAACTCTGTATATATGTGTGTATATGCACATAAGCCCTTGTCTAAACTCACAAGGGAAGGGAAAATATTACGTACACTTCATCACAGGCTCCAGTCCTCACTTGCCTCTTTGTCTTTCTTCTTGAAAAAAAAAACCGAAAAACAAATGACACATCCTAAGAGGCTGTTGTGCTGCCTTCGGGTTTTCAAGTTTTGGATTCACTATCTGTGTTCATGACTAGAGCAATGAAGACAAGTCTTTTTTTTCCCCAAGACATGGTAGCTTCAGTTCAAACCACTCCAGACTTCCTTGCCAGTGACCTCAACACTGACCTTGACCTATCCTAGGAAGAATTCTGCCTGTTTAGTTCTTTGAGCTCATTTTTATGTGAATTTCTGTTCCATAAAAGTGAACTGGACCACCCAATTAATTAAGAAAAACTGCATTCATGATACACTTCACTTCTAGCCTGCTGGCTTATCATTATTATAATCTCTCATTTCCTACAGTGGCTTCTTTGGCATCCTGTACACCTGTCCTACGGAAGCAGTTTCCCCAAGTTGTGGCAGAGCCAGAAGGGTGTCTTTCCAAGGGCCTGCTTGGCTCTGTTTATTTGAAATCAGAAATTCCCATTTCTGTCTCTCACTTTTTTTTAAATTTGTTTACTTTTGCCCATGCTGGGTCTTTGTTGCTGCACGTGGGCTTTCTCTAGTCGTGAAGAGCGGGGCTACAGCTCCTCTTCACTGTGGAGCATGGGCCTCCGTAGTTGTAGCACGTGGGCTCAGTAGTTATGGTGCACAGGTTTAGTTGCTCCTCAGCATGTGGGATCTTTCCAGATAAGGGATCAAACCCAGGTCCCCTGCATTGGCAGGTAGACTCTTATCCAATGTGCCACCAGGGAAGTTCTCCCATCTCTTGGATTCTCAAGCCTCTGAATCAAATTTCAGAAGAGAGCAGGTTCCCGTTGGCTGTTTATATGGTAAAGTATGTTTTCATGTTTCTCTTTGCACCCATTCCACTCTCACTTTCCTCCCCTCTCACTTTCCTCCCCTACTCTGTGTCCGTAAGTCTGTTCTCGGTGTCTCCACTGCTGCCCTGCAAATCGGTTTATCAGCACCATCTTTCTGGATTCCATATGTGCATTAGTGTGTATTTGTTTTTTTCTTTCTGACTTACTTCACTCTGTATAACAGGCTCTAGGTTCATCCACCTCATTAGGACTGACTCAAATGCATTTTCAAATGCATTATTTTTTAATTGAAGGATAATTGCTTTACAGAATTTTGTTGATTCCTGTCAAACATCAACATGAATCAGCCATAGGTATACATATGTCCACTCCCTCTTGAACCTCCCTCCCATTTCCCTTCTCATCCCACCCCTCCAGGTTGTTCGGGTTCCCTGAATCGTACAGCAAATTCCCACTGACTTATCTGTTTTACATATGGTAATCTAAGTTTCTTTTCATGGCTGAGTAATATTCCATTGTATATATGTACCACAAATTCTTTACCTAATCATCTGTTGATAGGCATCTAGGTTATTTCCATGTCCTAACTATTGTAAGTAATGCTGCAATGAACATTGGGGTAAAGCAATTACTCTTCAATTAAAAATAAATAAATCTAATTTTTTAAAAATTTCAGAAGAGAGACCCTGATCCCAATTACTCTTCTTCCCAAATTGTGTTGGAGGTGTTGTTCAGTCCAGGGCTGGGCTGCACTGCTCTGCACTGGACATCAGTGTGTCCTCGGACATGTTTGATGTGACTGGCCTGTGCACACTGCATTTCTGCAGTTCACCATGGAATGTTACAATATCTGGCTAGTCTCTTCATAACCTGCTCATCCTGCTCCAAAGAGCTTGAGTCTCATCTGGTGGCTTCCTTTCTGGATTCGAGAAGCCTCTTGAGAGCAGAGCTGTTTTCAGCGTGTGTGGCCTTCCCTGTGCCTTCCACACAAAAAGCATTCCTTTCTGTTAATGACGATGATGGCCATTGCTGGAGCTTCCAGCTTGCAAGGGTGGAGGCCCCTTGGCACCATTTGCTCGTGAGGAGGACTGAGTTTAGTTGGCAGACCCAGTGACCACCAGCCGTTCATTGCCAGAGTCCCAGGAGGAGATCCTGTTCATACTGAGCCATGAAGATGTATAAGGCGGTCTTGCCCTCAGACTTTGTAATTTAATAGGATAAAGTCCAGGCTTCTCTGGTGGTGCTAGTGGTAAAGAACCCACCTGCCAAAGCAGTAGACATAAGAGGTGCAGGTTCGATCCCTGGGTCAGGAAGATCCCCTGGAGGAAGGCATGGCAACCCACTCCAGTGTTCTTGCCTGGAGAATCCCATGGACAGAGGAGCCTGGCAGGCCAAAGTCCACAGGGTCGCGAAGAGTCAGACGCAACTGAAGAAACTTAGCACACAGGCCCCAGGGTGAAGTCCACACAAGTTCTGGGAATGTGTGAAGTGGTGAATGTATGCTGTCCGTTAGTGGGTGAGCGGGGAAGCAGCTCTCGATTGGACTCTCTGTGTGGGCGTGTGTGTTGGGAGCAGAGGGCTGTGTCTTATCCTCCTGCCACGGCAGCTCCGTCAGTGGAAACGGTCCCATCTGTGTTGTGAAACTAGCCCTCAGGTAAGTCATGTCTTAAACCGAGTCCAATGTTATTTATTTGTAGGCTTGGAATCTTAACACTTTCTCCTCCTGCTATCAGTCATTCAAACAGAATGCTTAACTCCTTGTTATCTAATATCAGTAGCACTTAGTGTGTTTAGTCGAAGAGGCAGAGCTTGCCTGTAGCTGTGGTCATCAGCACAGCCTGTGTGGTTAGAATACATGATTTAGTTTCCACCTGGAGGTCGATTTGAGTACTCCTTTTTTTTTTTTTTGTATTTCCATTTTTGAAAAGTAAGACAAATTAATAAATTAGTATCTAGTTCCCTAATTGCTCAAATGTAAGGATTATAACTAAACACACAAGGACTGGAATGCATGCCTGTTTCAGGGTCTCCTTAGGTAAACCTTAGAATCTGCAAAAATGGCCTCCTGGAATTTAAAACCAATTCTGGTAAAAGTCCTTTACTGTGATTTCAACGATGGCAGCCTCAACTAGAAGAAATCCGCTGACTCTGACTGGGGAGACACACGTGCAGGAAGCGTCACGGGTGGTTTTCTGAAGAGCTTTGGCCCGAGCAGAATCACATGTGAGTGTTAAGAATCTGATGCTGAGAAGAACTTGAGCGGAGGATTCGATTGCCCAGAAGTCCCAGGAGGAGATCCTGTTCATACTGAGCCATGAAGATGTATAAGGCGGTCTTGCCCTCAGACTTTGTAATTTAATAGGATAAAGTCCGGGCTTCTCTGGTGGTGCTAGTGGTAAAGAACCCACCTGCCAAAGCAGTAGACATAAGAGGTGCAGGTTCGATCCCTGGGTCAGGAAGATCCCCTGGAGGAAGGCATGGCAACCCACTCCAGTGTTCTTGCCTGGAGAATCCCATGGACAGAGGAGCCTGGCAGGCCAAAGTCCACAGGGTCGCGAAGAGTCAGACGCAACTGAAGAAACTTAGCACACAGGCCCCAGGGTGAAGTCCACACAAGTTCTGGGAATGTGTGGAGTGGTGAATGTATGCTGTCCGTTAGTGGGTGAGCGGGGAAGCAGCTCTCGATTGGACTCTCTGTGTGGGCGTGTGTGTTGGGAGCAGAGGGCTGTGTCTTATCCTCCTGCCACGGCAGCTCCGTCAGTGGAAACGGTCCCATCTGTGTTGTGAAACTAGCCCTCAGGTAAGTCATGTCTTAAACCGAGTCCAATGTTATTTATTTGTAGGCTTGGAATCTTAACACTTTCTCCTCCTGCTATCAGTCATTCAAACAGAATGCTTAACTCCTTGTTATCTAATATCAGTAGCACTTAGTGTGTTTAGTCGAAGAGGCAGAGCTTGCCTGTAGCTGTGGTCATCAGCACAGCCTGTGTGGTTAGAATACATGATTTAGTTTCCACCTGGAGGTCGATTTGAGTACTCCTTTTTTTTTTTTTTTTTGTATTTCCATTTTTGAAAAGTAAGACAAATTAATAAATTAGTATCTAGTTCCCTAATTGCTCAAATGTAAGGATTATAACTAAACACACAAGGACTGGAATGCATGCCTGTTTCAGGGTCTCCTTAGGTAAACCTTAGAATCTGCAAAAATGGCCTCCTGGAATTTAAAACCAATTCTGGTAAAAGTCCTTTACTGTGATTTCAACGATGGCAGCCTCAACTAGAAGAAATCCGCTGACTCTGACTGGGGAGACACACGTGCAGGAAGCGTCACGGGTGGTTTTCTGAAGAGCTTTGGCCCGAGCAGAATCACATGTGAGTGTTAAGAATCTGATGCTGAGAAGAACTTGAAGCGGAGGCATCGTCTCACCCCTTCTCTCCCGCTATGCCCGCTCCAGCCTCTCAGTCCGTCCTCTGCTGTCTTTATGGGGCCTCAGCCCTGCCTGTCCCACAGGACAAAGGTCTTTGAACATCTGGTGACTCTTGTAGACTCTGCACCACGAGCATGGGGTCACGAGGGGCCCCCTCTGCATGAGTTCCTGTGTGGTGGAGCTGCCAGAATCCTTCCTTTTGCCCTCTCCTCCAGGAGACAAGGGTGGGCTGCCCAGCAGGAGAGTAGGGCCCTTGGAAATTAGTCTCATGATGGAGATCAACTGTGAAGAGGGCGTGCATGTCAAGGGAAGATTGCGCAGCCAGGAAATATGTTCACATCTTTGATAATGAGGAATCTGAGGAGGGAACAAGATGTGTGAACACCTACCATTTTCTCTGCTTTTCCTTATTTGTTACTCCCTCCCTCCATTTGTAAAAGAGAACTCTTGTATTTATTAATTTGTTTTTAGCTATTCTGGGTTTTCACTGCTATCGCAGGCTCTTCTCTAGTTGCAGGGAGTGGGGGCTACTCTCTACTTGTAGTGAGCAGGCTTCTTGTTGCGGTGACTTTTTCTGTGGAACGCGGGCTCTAGGGCAAATGGGCTTCAGTAGTTGCAGCTCCAAGGCTCTAGAGCACAGGCTACATAGGCTAGAGCTCCGAGGCTCTAGAGCACAGGCTCCATAGTTGTGGCTCACGGGCTTCTTTGCTCCGCAGCATGTGGGATCCTCCCAGATCAGAGATCAGACCTGTGTCTCCTGCGTTAGCAGGCGAACTCTTCACCACTGAGCTCCCAGGGAAGCCCTTAAAATTACAAGTGTGATATGTCTTTGTGACCCCTAACTTGAAGACAAATCCAGAATGAAAGGGTATTCAATTTTCCTGGGAAGAGAAACTCCCTCTTTTTTGGGAGGGGGAGGGCATGTGTGCGAAGCCATTTCCGAATTTTAAAAATTCCTTTGTACGATGAAAATGAAAACCCTGTGTTTAATGGTGTGCTTGCTGTGCTCCCCCCACCACACACCCGGCGCCGGGAGCGACACTGCCCCTTCACCATCCGACAGGAAGCACAGCAAATCAAAGTCAGAAATTCATCCACCTGCATCCTCAGCAAGAGCACATGGTGAGCAGTGAGTCTAGGCTTGACTTAGGAAACCAGGGACACTTCAAGAAAAATTAAAGTCATTCGCTCCAGTCTCAGCCTCGTCCTGAGAAATCGTCACCAATAGAAAAATACTTTTTGTAGGGAAATTTCACTCTCTTTCATGATTTAATATACAGTTTACACAGAAGTAACCATATGCACAAGAACAGTAGATAAAAGAAACTTAGAATGTGAGGGGAAAGTTTTTCGTCCATGTAAAGTACAAATGGCTGAACATGTAATACCTCTACTCCCTCTCTGATTAGATTAAACACAGGGGCCTCCTGTTTTTCAGAAGGGAGCCAGCAAGCTATGTAATAGGAGTGAGGACGAGAAGTCCTGGGTTTAACCGTATTCTCCTCCTGTCAGTTTTAACCTGGTCAGCCCAGGAAGGAATGTAACCGTGAGTGAGTTCTGAAGCGGAGTGATTGACAGAGACCCTCTTTGTGGCCAAGGCCAGTCAAAACCTGAATAACAGTATATTCCCAACAAAAAGCTCACTCTTTTCACTTTCTCCAGAAGTGGTCCATTTTCAAGCTCCCCTGGTGCTCCAGTGGTTGAGAATCTGCTTGTCAAAGCAGGGGACGCGAGCTCGATCCCTGGTTCCGGAAGATTCCACATGGCATGTGACAACTAAGCCTACGTGCCAAACTACTGAGCCCGGGTTCTAGAGCCTGTGCTCCGCTAAAAGAGAAGCCACGGTAGTGAGAAGCCCAGGCACCGCAACTCACACTCGTGGCAACTAGAGAAAGCCCACACAGCAACGAAGACCCCGCACAGTCAAAAATAAACCTTTTTTAAAGTGGTTCATTTTAATTATTTTTATAAATCTGTCTTGAGAAATATTAAGATGCTAATTGAATTGGCTGCTTTTGTTATTTGCTCTCATAATCAGAGTATTTACCTTCTTATTATTGAGCTGGCCAAAAGGTTCATTTGAGTTTTTCCATAAGATCTGACAGGAAAACCCAACAAATTTTTTGGCCAACCTAATAAATGGAAGCTTAGTGTACAGGGATTGTTCATAAACTAAATACAAATTCAATTTTCCAGGGAAGTAAAAGAGGCTTTCCAAATTGCTAAGTCAACATGACCTTTCCCTTATCTTCCTCTGCCCTGTGAGTCTCACACAGGACGTCCCCATAGTATTTCCCCAGGGAGGCACCCAGGGTGTGCACACACACCATCGCGCCCCAATGTTGTAGGTTCACTGGGTTTCTGTTTGGGAGCTGCCTAGACTGTGAGTGTTATGGTTTCAAATTGCTATTTGCTCTCCTAACTTCTTGGAAGGTAAATAACTTGGAAACAGAACGCATACTTGGTTGTGATGAGGGGTAGTGGAAAGAAATAATATGCTTTCATGTTCTGTTTTAAAGCTATTTTTTTCTCCTGAGAATTTGAATGTTATAACAGTCAGACATACATTCGTAATTAAAACCAACTAGTTTTCTAAGCACTGAACCAACTGTAAACTAAAACTGGAAGTTTTCTGGGTGAAAACTCAGTGATAGATACAGCTTTTCTTTTACCTAAGTCTCCCTTTTCTTCCCTGTCTCCAAACACACACACACACACACACACACAGATACACAGAAAGAGATACACACACACACATACACCTTAAAAAAGAAAATGAACAATTTGCTCTAAGGAAGCGTGGACAGGTAGGGACAATGGTCAGGGGGTGTCTGGTTACCTCAGTTCTACACATTTGATAAGGACTGTCCATAATCTCTCCTACCTTCAAACAAACGAGACACTGCTGTTGACAAAGCACCTGTATTTACTTCTGACAGAGAAAAAGCCGTTAATGCTGCCATGGATATTAACACCACGTGTGGAAACATTTTGTATTTCCAACTTTAAGACATCAGGCCTTGGCATCCAGAAACAAAGTTTCTCCCTCTTAAGGATCAAAGCTTAGTCATCATTTACTCTATTTATAAAAGGTGATTTGCTATTTACGTGTCTTAGTTTACAAAAATAAGGCCTCATTTTGTCAGTTCAAAGTTGTTAGGAAAATTATAATAATACAAAGTGTCTGCCAGTTGCCAGTAGGGTATTGGATGCAGAGTTCCATTCACAGTGACGTTACAAATTCTGCTGATCTTGTTTGACACTTTCATTCTCTGAAGGAAGCAAGATCTGGTAATTCTCTTAGAAATGGCTGTGGTTAGAAGGGCTGGTGAGGCTTTGCCTTTGCCTGCAAGTCTGTTTAACTACAGAGTTGGTAGGGTTTGTTTCTTTTTGCAGTTTCCAAGTGTAAGAGCAAAGACATAGCCTATAATCTACTGAGCAAGACCCTGAGGTTCACTGGGTTTCTGTTTGGGAGCTGCCTAGACTGTGAGTGTTATGGTTTCAAATTGCTATTTGCTCTCCTAACTTCTTGGAAGGTAAATAACTTGGAAACAGAACGCATACTTGGTTGTGATGAGGGGTAGTGGAAAGAAATAATATGCTTTCATGTTCTGTTTTAAAGCTATTTTTTTCTCCTGAGAATTTGAATGTTATAACAGTCAGACATACATTCGTAATTAAAACCAACTAGTTTTCTAAGCACTGAACCAACTGTAAACTAAAACTGGAAGTTTTCTGGGTGAAAACTCAGTGATAGATACAGCTTTTCTTTTACCTAAGTCTCCCTTTTCTTCCCTGTCTCCAAACACACACACACACACACACACACAGATACACAGAAAGAGATACACACACACACATACACCTTAAAAAAGAAAATGAACAATTTGCTCTAAGGAAGCGTGGACAGGTAGGGACAATGGTCAGGGGGTGTCTGGTTACCTCAGTTCTACACATTTGATAAGGACTGTCCATAATCTCTCCTACCTTCAAACAAACGAGACACTGCTGTTGACAAAGCACCTGTATTTACTTCTGACAGAGAAAAAGCCGTTAATGCTGCCATGGATATTAACACCACGTGTGGAAACATTTTGTATTTCCAACTTTAAGACATCAGGCCTTGGCATCCAGAAACAAAGTTTCTCCTCTTAAGGATCAAAGCTTAGTCATCATTTACTCTATTTATAAAAGGTGATTTGCTATTTACGTGTCTTAGTTTACAAAAATAAGGCCTCATTTTGTCAGTTCAAAGTTGTTAGGAAAATTATAATAATACAAAGTGTCTGCCAGTTGCCAGTAGGGTATTGGATGCAGAGTTCCATTCACAGTGACGTTACAAATTCTGCTGATCTTGTTTGACACTTTCATTCTCTGAAGGAAGCAAGATCTGGTAATTCTCTTAGAAATGGCTGTGGTTAGAAGGGCTGGTGAGGCTTTGCCTTTGCCTGCAAGTCTGTTTAACTACAGAGTTGGTAGGGTTTGTTTCTTTTTGCAGTTTCCAAGTGTAAGAGCAAAGACATAGCCTATAATCTACTGAGCAACTGATCTCATGAGGTATATGTTTAAAGAAGAGCAATGATTAAGGAAATCTCTGCCTAGATTTGAGAGAGGGGGGGAGGAGAAGATTCTAGTTCTCTGAGGCCTCACTCCTATGCCAGAGGGGATTCCACGTGTCACTGCAGTCCCCAGAGGACCACACTCCTTGAGCGAATAAACCTGTCTTAGAATAGTGAGGTCTTCTTTGATTGCACCGTGACATTTGCCTCATTCTGGTTTGAAAGTTTTGTTTCGTGACTCCTAATAACAGATTAGGGCTGAGGAGGTGAGGCTGGAAGGAAAAATGAACTGGGCAAAGGAGATGGAGCAGTCTGAGAGCGGCAGCCTGGGGAGAGGGAGGAGAGACGCGAACAGAATTCTTCAGTAGGGTTTTGCAGCTGGCACCTGGGAGGTCACTCTGAGCTCCTGCCATGCTCCCAGGAAGCCCCGCTGGCCTGGTGACAAGGGTCAAGGACAAGGGTCGGGGGGTGTCTGGACACAACCTCCAGGGCCTGCGCTGACTCCTGCAGCCTTCAGGAGTCTTTCCAGCCTTCACAGGCTGGCTGGCATGTTGCTAGGGTATAGATGAAGCACAGATCGTAACTCCTGAGCCCAGTCTTCATTGAGATGAAGACGGTGTGACTCATATTAATAAATGAAGGATAAATTGTCCTCTGGATTTGCAAATCCAATTCACTGGGGTCCAATTAACTCTACGTGAGAACTGTGCTCTATTCAAGAGCTTTCTGGTCACCTCATATGCACTACACAGAAAAGAAGAATCAAAATCAGCATGTCTCATTTGGGGACAGTCCGTGGTGCCACTCAGTGAAATGGGAGGGAATCAAGGTGGTGTAGTAAAAGGATGTGGAACTCACCTCCTGCCACAAATACATCAAAACTACATCCATATACAAACTGAGTGGAACGGATGCTTCATACTGTGGGAGATGAAGGCAGGATGCTTTCAGAGTGTCAGACTGAAGATGGCCTAAACCTACAGAAGATTTCGAACAGGTGGGTAATATGATGGCATCAGACTTTTAAAAACACTGACCTGACAGCAGAGTCAGGAGGAGAGAGGAGAGGCAGGGGCTGCAGGAGTGCAGTTTCACTTATCTAAGCCAGAAAATACAGCAGGTAGGGTTTCTAAGGGTGGTTGTGACCATCGAGGATGATGCCTGACACACAGCCAACAGCAGAGAAGCATCACTGCCTCTTTCCTCTCATCAGGGCTGGTGTAGAGGCGACGGACACAAAGTACAGATGGAAGAGCTCTTATCTGGGAAAGAGAGGAAGAGCTCTTATCTGGGAAAGAGCAAGAAATTTGGCAAATACTTGGATATAAAAAATGCACAAGAGAAAAAGAACCCAGAAGAAAACTGGGATTTTGAATTTGAAAAATCAGGTCTTGGGACTTCCCTGGTGGTCCAGTGGTTACGACTTCCCCTTTCAGAGCAGAGGACGCAAGTTCGATCGCCGGCCAGGGGACTAAGGTCCCACATGCCTTATGGCCAAAAAACCAAAACAGAAAACAGAAGCAATATTATAACAAATTCAATGAAGACTCTTAAAAAATGGTTCACAACAAAAAATCTTTAAAAAAAATGAGGTCTTAAATAAGGGGTGCAGGCAGGAAGAGGACTAGTACTGAGAGACACATGAGCTGACTTCTGGACAAGGAGTCTGGACCTGAACCAATAAAAGGTCTTCATTGAGATGAAGACGGTGTGACTCATATTAATAAATGAAGGATAAATTGTCCTCTGGATTTGCAAATCCAATTCACTGGGGTCCAATTAACTCTACGTGAGAACTGTGCTCTATTCAAGAGCTTTCTGGTCACCTCATATGCACTACACAGAAAAGAAGAATCAAAATCAGCATGTCTCATTTGGGGACAGTCCGTGGTGCCACTCAGTGAAATGGGAGGGAATCAAGGTGGTGTAGTAAAAGGATGTGGAACTCACCTCCTGCCACAAATACATCAAAACTACATCCATATACAAACTGAGTGGAACGGATGCTTCATACTGTGGGAGATGAAGGCAGGATGCTTTCAGAGTGTCAGACTGAAGATGGCCTAAACCTACAGAAGATTTCGAACAGGTGGGTAATATGATGGCATCAGACTTTTAAAAACACTGACCTGACAGCAGAGTCAGGAGGAGAGAGGAGAGGCAGGGGCTGCAGGAGTGCAGTTTCACTTATCTAAGCCAGAAAATACAGCAGGTAGGGTTTCTAAGGGTGGTTGTGACCATCGAGGATGATGCCTGACACACAGCCAACAGCAGAGAAGCATCACTGCCTCTTTCCTCTCATCAGGGCTGGTGTAGAGGCGACGGACACAAAGTACAGATGGAAGAGCTCTTATCTGGGAAAGAGAGGAAGAGCTCTTATCTGGGAAAGAGCAAGAAATTTGGCAAATACTTGGATATAAAAAATGCACAAGAGAAAAAGAACCCAGAAGAAAACTGGGATTTTGAATTTGAAAAATCAGGTCTTGGGACTTCCCTGGTGGTCCAGTGGTTACGACTTCCCCTTTCAGAGCAGAGGACGCAAGTTCGATCGCCGGCCAGGGGACTAAGGTCCCACATGCCTTATGGCCAAAAAACCAAAACAGAAAACAGAAGCAATATTATAACAAATTCAATGAAGACTCTTAAAAAATGGTTCACAACAAAAAATCTTTAAAAAAAATGAGGTCTTAAATAAGGGGTGCAGGCAGGAAGAGGACTAGTACTGAGAGACACATGAGCTGACTTCTGGACAAGGAGTCTGGACCTGAACCATGGCGGGGACGGCATGGAGGCAAGAGTCCCCGACAGAGAGGTGAAATAGAAGGGGATTTACCTCGGAGCTCATGTCTCCACACCTCTCACTTTCCCCAGACCCTTCTCAGGACACCTCGCTGGTGTTGTGTCTGTAAGTTTGTATTGTTTTTCTTTTAAAAACTCCCTGGTGAGTTTTATTTCCAAGTTTCAGGCCCTACAAATCCCAGACCCCTGCAGGCTGAAGCCAGAAGTCCATAAGCATGGGATAACAGGAAGGAAGGAGTAGGAAGCATCCAGTTCCTGTCCTCAGAGGACTAGAAGGGTCAGCAGAGGAGGCTGGAGGCACAGAGAAGGCCTGCAGGTCAGGAGCTGCAGGGACATCAAAGGCCTGAGGATGGGTCCCTGGACTGGACCTTTCAAAAAAGTGACTGATTTTAGAAGGCACACTCGGTCCATTGTGAGGAAGGGCAATTGCTGAGCAGGAAGTGGCTATAGATGCCTTATCTGGCAAGGGTAACAGAAAAGAAAAGGAGAGGGTGCCATTAGCACCTCGCATTGATATTCTGGGGTTTAACTTTTTGTTTTGTTGTTTGTGTGTGTGATTTAACTTTTGCCTGTGCCGTCAGTATTCTTTTGCGGCTGTCTATTACACTTCCCACCCCCTTGAGATTTTCCGTGGCCTGAGTTGGATCTACTTTTCTAGATGGTAAGTGTAAGCCTGGTGGACGGCATTTTGTTTTTCGGGGGAGGGAGGTTGTTTGTTTTCGGTTTTTACCCTAATCGCTTCTCTTTTTCTACTCAGGTGGAGGTCGGGACTTCTGTCCTGGGAAATCACGGGCTGTGGACCAGTGCGGAGAGGCGGAAGCCCTCAGGCACCAGAGGGCTGGATAAGCCCTGGTCTGTTATCTGTGAGCACAGAGCCAAAGGTAGCAATGACTTCATCCCCGCAGAGGGCGCCTCCCCACCCCTGCAGCTGATTTCCCAGCAGCCCCTTCGCCCGTGATGGGTTGTCTCTGATTACTCCTTTCTCACTGCCTGGTGTCACAAGTCACTTTGAAAAAAGATGCGATTCAAACAGTTTCCCGGTTTCCTCCTGTGAGGAGCCTTTCCCAGACAGCGTCTGTTTATGCGATCAGTTCCTGGGGTGGACGTTTTATTTTATATATAAAAAGGATTTAAAACAGAAATGAACAAATTTACAGGATGGCAGGTGCCAGGGAGAAGCTGACCTCTGGGAACCTACGGCCGGGCTGGGGCTCGGTTACGGGGGGACTCGGACACTCCACCCCGGTGCTGCCCCCTGCTCCTGGGAGAAACTAGTGTGTTCGGCAGAGGGTGGCCTGACGCGCGTTTGTGTGTGCGCGGGGTTTGAGCATGCATGAGTGTGCTAACATCCGTGTGCGCGCGCGTGTGCGCAGGAGAGAGTCCTGGGGAGGCTGTCGCAGAGGCTCCTTTGAGGAGCCCCTTGTCCGTTCAGAGCCAGCTTGGCGCCTCCCTTTGCTGATTCCACGAGGACACCTGGTTCGTCTTCACAATCCGTACATCTCTGTCCCCCGCCGACCCCTACTTTCCTCGGTGGCCGCTCCGTGCCAGCCTTCGGGTGCTGGCACCCGCCGGGGACTCCCCCCTGGGGCCGTTCAGGCCGACCTCGCATTGATATTCTGGGGTTTAACTTTTTGTTTTGTTGTTTGTGTGTGTGATTTAACTTTTGCCTGTGCCGTCAGTATTCTTTTGCGGCTGTCTATTACACTTCCCACCCCCTTGAGATTTTCCGTGGCCTGAGTTGGATCTACTTTTCTAGATGGTAAGTGTAAGCCTGGTGGACGGCATTTTGTTTTTCGGGGGAGGGAGGTTGTTTGTTTTCGGTTTTTACCCTAATCGCTTCTCTTTTTCTACTCAGGTGGAGGTCGGGACTTCTGTCCTGGGAAATCACGGGCTGTGGACCAGTGCGGAGAGGCGGAAGCCCTCAGGCACCAGAGGGCTGGATAAGCCCTGGTCTGTTATCTGTGAGCACAGAGCCAAAGGTAGCAATGACTTCATCCCCGCAGAGGGCGCCTCCCCACCCCTGCAGCTGATTTCCCAGCAGCCCCTTCGCCCGTGATGGGTTGTCTCTGATTACTCCTTTCTCACTGCCTGGTGTCACAAGTCACTTTGAAAAAAGATGCGATTCAAACAGTTTCCCGGTTTCCTCCTGTGAGGAGCCTTTCCCAGACAGCGTCTGTTTATGCGATCAGTTCCTGGGGTGGACGTTTTATTTTATATATAAAAAGGATTTAAAACAGAAATGAACAAATTTACAGGATGGCAGGTGCCAGGGAGAAGCTGACCTCTGGGAACCTACGGCCGGGCTGGGGCTCGGTTACGGGGGGACTCGGACACTCCACCCCGGTGCTGCCCCCTGCTCCTGGGAGAAACTAGTGTGTTCGGCAGAGGGTGGCCTGACGCGCGTTTGTGTGTGCGCGGGGTTTGAGCATGCATGAGTGTGCTAACATCCGTGTGCGCGCGCGTGTGCGCAGGAGAGAGTCCTGGGGAGGCTGTCGCAGAGGCTCCTTTGAGGAGCCCCTTGTCCGTTCAGAGCCAGCTTGGCGCCTCCCTTTGCTGATTCCACGAGGACACCTGGTTCGTCTTCACAATCCGTACATCTCTGTCCCCCGCCGACCCCTACTTTCCTCGGTGGCCGCTCCGTGCCAGCCTTCGGGTGCTGGCAGCCGCTCGCCCGGTGGCGACTTCCAGGCCCCCGGGGCCCCGCGCAGGTGAAGGTGAACGCCGGCGTGGGCGCTCAGGGCAGGAGGCAGGAAGGGCCGAGCAGGAAAGGGCGTGCTGCCCTTTGCAGCTGGCGCTGGGAGCAGCCTGGTCTGCAGCATTGTTACCTGAGGCCGCGGCTGCGCCCCGCCCCGCGCCGCCCTGCCCCCTCGCGGTCCAGAGCCGCCCGGGCTGCAGTCGCCGGGAGGAGGCGGCCGCGCTGCGAGACCGCGGACCGTCGGCGAGAGGAGCGCGCGCGGGGAACGCCGGCCGCGGGTGAGCGAGTCGCGCGGCCCAGGCAGGGCGATCGCTGCTTGGGGGCAGCCGAGACGGGTATTCCTCGACTCCGGAGGGTCGCATCAGCCCGGACCGGGTGCTGCGGCGCCGAGCCTCGGTTGCCTTCGAGCTTCGCCGGGAAGGCTCGGGAGGTTGGAGCTCCCCGGACTTGGCGGCCGCGGTCGCCGGGCCGCAGAGAACAGCGATCGGCCCCTTGAGGGGAAGACGCGCCGGTCTGGACCCGCGTACGGGGAACGAGCTAGCTCCCCCGCCGCCGCCGGCTGCATCCGCGGCGGGCTAACGTAGCTTTAGCTGCCGGGACTCGGATAAACCGCGCTCCCGCTTGATCCCCGCCCATCCAAGAGCGCGCACCTAGGGGCGCCGCGCCGGGTGCCGGCCAGCGGGGCCCCACGACCTGCCCCTCCTGACCGTGGCTGCGGGGCTCGCCAGGACCGCGTCGGGTGAGGCGGACCGGGGACAAGGCGGCACTCGCTCCGGCACGTTCGCTCTGCCCGTGAGAAGTTCAGGTTAGAAGTTGCAGCCCGGGCTGGTGGAAGTCTCCGGAGGAATCGGTGGGCTGCAGGGTCACCTCCAGCCCCGGCGGTGCCCCCGCGCGAGACCACGGGCTCTCGGTTGAATCCCCTGAGCAAACGCCAGGCGTCTCCCGTCTGTCTTTCTCGCCGGCTCTTCCCCGCTCCCTTGGGCCGCCCCGCGCTGCGGCCTGAGGCTCTCTCCCCCGCGCCCGGCTCCCGGGACCCCGGACGTGGGCAATCCGTGTCGCCGCGGAGATTCGGGGGGAGGCGGCGGAGCCCGCAGACCAGGAGCCCCTCTCCTTCAGCTTGAAGCCCGCAGACACCTTCCCTAGTGAGACCCCACTCCGCTCGGGGGAGCGGGGTGCAGCGGCCACGCCGAGGGGGCGGGCCCGGGGACCCGCGGGGGTCCCGGAGGCGAGGGGCGGGGCCGGGGAGGGGCGGGGCCGAGCGGCGGCCGCTCCGGTCGCGGCGGCGGGAGGACGCGCGCTCGGCGCTCCCGGGAGGCGGAAGGTCCTGCCGCGCCCCGGCGCTGGCCGGGTGGGCCCGCGAGTCCCCGCGCCGCGGGCAGCCGCCCCTCCCCGGCGCGCGCCCCGGCCCCGCCGCAGAGCCTGCGCGGCGCGTGTGGGCGTCTCTGCGGGCCGCGCACCGGCGCCCGCTCCCTCGCCCTCCCGCCGCCGCCCAGATAAGGACGCGCAGGCGCTGGCGGCCCGACGGGTACCGGCCGAACGGGGCTCCTCGGGGCCTGGGGTGGAGGCGGCGCCCTCGGAGCGTTTCGTGCGGCCGAGCGGGTGGCGCTCTGGTGAGTGACTGGGCGGGACGCGGGCCGGGGGTTGGGGGTGGAAGGACGCGGTGGGCCACTAGCCAGTGCAGAGATCTGGGGAGCGGCGGGGCCTCCAGACTTTGTGGCAGAAACTGGACCCCCGTGTCCTCCACGCCGACTCCTCAGACGTACGTTTTCAAACAGCTCTTGGCACAGGAACGGCCCCTGGGGGTTGGCGGTCTGTGACCCCCCAGTCTCCTGACGCACAGTTGTCTGCCTGGAGTGAGTCGCGAGCGCGTCTTTCCGACTCTCTAGAGCATCCTTTGAGCCCGTTTGCTTTTTTTCCCACTTGGTTTGGGGACATTGAGAGAAACCGAAAATGGACGTTTTTCAAAAAAAACGGGCGTTTCCCCCTCTGCTTCGAGGGTGTTGCGCTCGGGGGGCCGCTGTGGATTGTTGTGCGGCGGCGAATTAACCGCGCGAACTGCCAGCATCTTGGGTTCTTCAGGGCTGGCGAAGGTGCCAGGGTGAAGGCTGGGTGTTGCCAGCTCTGCTTCCACTCTGCAGTTGACGTTCTGTGTTCGATAATCAAGAAAGGTTTTGAAAGATAGGCGGTGGGGGAGGCGCCTGTTCCCAGCGAGTTGGTGGAGCGCAAAAATTCCGTATTTTAGAATTGCCTGTCCCTTTCCCCACCCTCTCGTCTTCCCCAAATGAAATATGACTGTGGGTTCCTCTGCCTCTTCTCTCCACACTGGGCTTGCTCTGCCCCCGTTTGTCATCAGAAGGGTGTGGACCAGCCTTTCCTGCTCCCACCTCATCTGTGACACAAGTCAGGAATCAAAGGGAAAGGCTTTTCTGGTAGATCTTCCCTGGCGTTTACTTTTGCTTATTGTTGACCTAGAGGTGAGTGATCAGCCGAGCAACAGGGCCCTACTAACGCTCTTTCAGGAAAGCTCTGGGCCCTGAGAGGGCTTTCAGGGACAGGTTTTCCTCCTAAATGTACCCTGAAATGAAATACATTCTTTTCTTCCCTCCCACCCACTCCCTTCAAGAGAACAGAGCTTCAGCGATGTTCTGACACCAAGAGCAAAAGCAAGAGAGTTTAAGAGGGGCCAGAGGGCTCCTTTGAAGACCCTTAGAAATATTCTCATTCTAAGACTTTTTGCTTGCTGATCAGGTCAAACTCCCCTTTATTAAAAATCCACATCGTAAAAAAAAAAAAAAAAAAATCCACATCGTTGGGAGATGCTCAACCGAGGGACACCCTCCCCAGGAGGGGCCTTCACTATGGCTCCCATGGGTCATGATTATCACTCAGGGGACTTGAAGGGAAGTTCTGTCTTCAGAGACTTAGTATGACAGCTCTATGATTTCCTCAAGGCTGGGCATTTGTCAACCTTCGTGGCCATTGCCTCGCAGCGCCTCGCCTCCTTTGGGGGCTGCAGAGGCCCACAGCCTGTAGGTGAGATGTTAAATACAAGCCTGTCTCTCTTTGCCCTGGGGCAGATTGATGAGACACTTGACATTTTCCAGATAGAGCCAGGGGCTAATTCCATTGTCTGCACGGCCACTGCCCAGCAGTGTGAAACAGTCTTCTTGGGGCTGATGTTCTAGCCTACTTGGAGAGCACGCCTTTTCATCTTGACTGCAGCTGAGCTCTGATCTGGGATTTTGTGTGTCCTCTGTTTTAATATCTTGTGAGACTGTGGAAAGGGTTAGAATGTCTGTCTGCACTTTTCTTTTTCCTGCCATCTCTTTGACGTTGGAAATCCTGGCCCAAGGGGGAAGCCCTGTCAAAGCCCTATTGAGGCTCCTAGTAAAAGCATTAGCATTTTAGCTAATCATTGCTGGAGAACTCATTCATTAGAAGCTGTTGGGGGCCTAGGATCCTTGTATGTTACCCTGGGAAAAAATTAGCCAGACAACATGCTGGTAACAATGTTGTAAATTTTCTTTTGTTCCTTTAACTGTCTAAACCAACATTCTTTCTGAAGACTGAATGGTGGTTAGAATTCTGCCCATGCAAAACTAACTCGTGTGACTTTTTACTTTGACAAGCTTTAATCTGGTACTTCCTCTGCAGAACAGACTCTGCTTAAAAGAACTCTTGCTGTGGGGCTTTGGTATTAGAAGACCGTGTTGTTGCACCACCTCTGAGGGCATGGTCTTTCTCACTCTTTCTTACTATCTCTATACTTGCTGTGTGAGGTTTTATGGCACAGCTGTGCATATACTAAGACAGCACTGACTGGGTTACTGCTTTCCAGGATGGGGAAGTTTTTTTTTTAACTCATCATCATTCTTAACAGGGATAACCTATAAACAAGTCAGCATATCTGGAATTGGAGGATTAGCAATTCTATATATGAGATATTTCATGTACAGAATTATTTTAAAATATGTAAGGATAAACTGCCAAGATTACCTGTACAGTCTTGAGAGAAGAAGAGTTCAAATGTAACTATAAACTGTAATTGACAATGAGTCATTTGCTTTAGGGGTGCCAACTATGAAAACAGGCTAGTTATGCCCCTAATGATAATTATGAAAATTCCTTTTAAAAGCTGGTTGCATCTCCAGTGGGCTGTAAGTTGGCTTGGATAAATATTTTCAGTTTTACTTTCTAAAACATCCTCCCATGATAACACTTCACAATACCCTAAATGTACTTAATGCCACTGATACACAGTTAAAAGCAGTTAAAATGCTAAAAATTATCCAGTTATTGGTTGGAAATGCTATTTTCTACCCATATAATTTTTAGAACTTAAATATTTAAATGTTTTATAAAAACATTTGCTTTTGTAAGGTGGGGATAGCATAATATATAATCACTGAGTACTGATAAAGGACAAAGGTCACAAACCTAGTAACTTAGAAAGCAGAGACTGGAAATATTAAAGGTATGTTTCTAGTAGCCAAGTGTAACTTAGCAGTTCACTTATAAACCCAATATGTATTTTAAAGCAAATGTAGTACTTTGCAAAAGTGAAGAGTATTGTGAGTCTCTTGGTTCAGTAATGGGTTCATTTTTAATTTATTTATGCTGTAAGTTATTTTGTTTCCTTCTCCTGGACCTCCTTCCAGTCCCATTTTGCATTCCCTCTTGGGTTTTTGCTTTATCTATTTTTTGTTGTTGTAACCTCTTGATGTAACAGCATTTACTTTAAAAAGGGCAACAACTGACTCACGAGATGGAGACCACCTTTAGCCTGACTGGGGAGATTACCCTGTATCCCTGATTTTTTGTTTTGTTTTTAATAATAATAATAATAAAAATCTGGCACTTAAACAAAAAAAGGCTAATACCAGTTGTTGTTAATAATAGCTAATTATGCACCAGGCATCTTGGTAAGGGTGTACATGTATGAGCTCATTTATCTCATACAAACCAATGGAATGGAATATGCTTACAGTACAGAGTACAGGGGTGAGTGAAAGTCGCTAAGTAGTGTCTGACTCTTTCTGACCCCATGGACTGTGGCCCACCATACTGCTTTGTCCACGGAATTCCCCAGGCAAGAATGTTTTGCCTTACCTTTGTTTAGGGGATCTTCCCAACCTAGGGATGTAACCTGGGTCTCCTGCACTGCAGGCAGATGCTTTACTGTCTGAGCCACCCAGGAAGCCCTGTAGGTTAAATAACCGAGCTCACCCCAGGTTGCACATCCAAAGAAGTAGCAGACCTGAGATCTGAGGAAAAGACTCTGTTTTAGGGATTCTTCCCTCTTACTCCAAGGCAGTCCTGCTTTGGTAGATGATTCTGTGTAAAAAATTTAATAATATTTGAGTTAGCAATGTCAGATCATTTACTCCTGTAGACTTCTGTGGTGTTTAGAGGAAGATGTGTAAGTGAATTCTCTAGAAGGATGATTCCTCTCAGAAGTGCAGTCTAAAAAGCCACTCCACATGACCCTTTATGACCTGGACAAAACAGCCCCCTTTTCACACGCCCACATTGGCGGGGTGCTCACTCCACAGTTTGCACAGGGCCCCTTGTTCTGCATCTCCACTTACCTGTCCTCCCAGGTGAAGAAATGCAGTTGTTTTGACCTCAGTTTTCCTGCAGGTCCACAACAAGTCGACACCAAAACCAAACATTTAAAGGTCAATAAAAACACAAGCCACTGAGATAAGTCAGGGTCACTGAGTGGATCGGGGTAGACACGTGACAGGCGTGGTTCGGGCACATCCCTTGTGAGCCTGTGTCTTCTCTGCCAAAAGCGTCACAGAAGAGGCTGAGAGATATGCTCGATGGCTTACGAAGGCTGACTCAACACGAGCCCAGAGCAGGTGCATCAGGAGGGATGGTGGAGGTCAATCCCGAGCTCCTAGTCTGACAAATGAAAAAGCCCAAGTCTAGTGAGGCGAAGTGACTCTTCTGAAATCGTAAGCTGGAAAGCTTGGTTTAGAGCCGGAACCTTTTGTCTCCAGGCCTGGCATTCTCTCCTCTGTTTGCGGGGAAGCAGCGTCACCAAGTATAGGGGGAAGATGGTGGCCTTGATTCTGGAGGAAGGTTTGGCTATCATTTTATCATTCCCAGATGCCCTGCCTGTTATGTGCAAGGTGGAGGATGCCCTTTGACCCGCTGACTGGTAGAAGACATGTCCCTGCTGGAGAAAGGCAGAGTCAGGAAGGCTGCAGCCATTTGGGTAATTTCCCCAGGGGTGGGGGATCCACTGCCCAGAGGAAAACAGACAGTTAGTGAACAAGTAGCTTATTCAGAAAGAGACCTGAGCCTATCGTGGGTTTTTGGTAAATATGTGTTTTATTGATGAATGGACGGTTTCCAGGCTGGGATTTACTGCTGCTGCTTTGGCAGTATTTCCAGGTAGTAAACTTTGGTTCATGTTTAGAAAAGTATTAGTCCGTCTCCGTGCTCTTTTGACTGTGCGGCCCCTCATTGAATTTAATACCCAGCTACTCTGGGAGGACTGGCCCTGCCTGGGAAGAGGGTCAATTGGGTGGCAGTGTTTTCCTGCACTGATTTTAAAGTTGTTTTATCTTTGCAGGCCTGGAAGGGAACACACAGCGCAGCTGCCTTTGCTCTGGTGGCCGACCAGCAGTTGGAAGAGCATGGCGCCAGTCTGATGGCTGGGTCTGCCTCCCTAAGGTTGAGAGGTTACCTCCTTAGGGGGCAGCACTACCATGCATGTTATGAATTGTGTCAACCTGGTCAGCGATAAAGGAAATGGGAATACCACCATGGCAGCCGGATTCGCGATTGGCCAGACGCCACCTCTGCCACCTCCTCCACCCCCGCCAGCCCCATCGTGTCTGAATGCCTCCGGGGAAGGGTTTGCTCCCTCCCCTCCTCCACCCCCTCCTCTGCCTGGGGGGCCTCCGGTCCCCCCGCCCCCTCCAGGACTAGCCCCAAACGCTCACCTGAATGGCTACAGCCAGCTTGGTAAGAAAAAGCGGATGCGAAGCTTCTATTGGAAAACCATTCCTGAGGAGCAGGTTCGGGGCAAAACCAACATCTGGACCTTGGCAGCCAGCCAGCAGGATCACTACCAGATCGATACAAAGACCATCGAGGAGCTGTTCGGGCAGCAGGAAGACAGCACCAAGTCTTCCCCTTCCAGGAGGAGAGGGTCTTTAAATTCGTCCTTCAGGGAGGCCAGAGAAGAGGTAAGAGCGGCTCTCCCTGTGCTGTGTTGTTTTGTGTTTGGGAGGGTACACATGTTTCAGATCCTGTTAGAATCCCTGAGAAATGAGATAACACAAGTGAACATGCTCTGAAAGTGGAAGGAAGGGCCTCATGTGATTAGCTTGAGCTGAGTAGCAAAAAAGCATAAGAGGCCTGCAAGCTGTATCCTCCCAGACATCCCGGAGGATCATGACCTCATGTGGAGAACATGCTGTCTGGGGGCCTCGCTCCTCACCGCCCAGCTCAGCCCTGCCTCCGGCACATCTGCCGCGTCCCCCTGGTCGACCAGCCCTGCTGAAGTCCAGTGTTATTAATCTCCATTGAAACAAAACCCCAGACTTCTGAAGTCAGTTATCTGAGAGCTCTTGGAGACAAAATGCCTTTTATTAAATGACAGGATTAAATAATGTACATCCTTTAGACTTCCCTCTAGTTTCCTTTCCACAAATATTTTGAAGTGGCTTTCATTCCTCTGACCTCGTAATTAAATTTTGGCCATTGTGGAACAGAGGTTTCAGAGAGCCAAAGCATAAAGCTGTCTTTGGATAGACTTTCTACGAAGCACGTTTCCAGTGAACACAGACTGTGTTTCTTATAAATATAAAACTAGCAAGTTCTAAGAAGTTAAGTGAAGACATGGCCTCAGATACAGTTCACCGTGCTTTATAGAAACTGAGTCAAAAATAACATTTGTAATTATTCTCTGTTTAGAACCATGAAGGTAAATTAAGACACCTCTTCTAGAAGAAATAATTAGGAAATCAAGGAGTGAAAGTAAAGAATACTGACCCACTCCCCAAAATAGAGGCAACAGAAATCCATCATTTTTTAATCTGTTGAGAAGGAGTAAAGAAAATAGGTCAGAGATAGAGCTGACCAGATAAGATAATGGGCAGGGTTCTGGAATGAAGTAGCAGCTCTCTGCATTACTGGATTCTTGAACTGGCAGTACTGATGTCTCTTCTGTCTGGGGCCCTTGAGATTGGCAGGACAGTCCCTGCTGAAACAGCCAAGAATCCATTTATTATGAAATGCAGAGAACTCTAGGACTAGAATTAGGTGTGAGCTATGAGATGATGTGGGAGGAGGTCTTCAGGACATCCTTGGTTTCCCCCCATGCTAAGCCTTGCTTTCCCTGCTCTTTCCTTTATGCAAGGCCTTTTATTTCTGAGCACATCGTTTCAGTATCAGAAGGAGCAGGAAGTCATTTCCTCAGTACCCTGGCCTCTGCCCCAGCTTCCAGCAGAGGCTTCTGCTGGACAGTAGGTCATTCTCAACATTGTTCCCCAGCTCTACCTCCTGGCCCTCAAGCACTTTGAAGAAAAGAGTGAATGGGCATGGGGAGATGGGCGTGTCTCAGGAAAGCCCTGTCACCAGCCCTGCTGAAGTCCAGTGTTATTAATCTCCATTGAAACAAAACCCCAGACTTCTGAAGTCAGTTATCTGAGAGCTCTTGGAGACAAAATGCCTTTTATTAAATGACAGGATTAAATAATGTACATCCTTTAGACTTCCCTCTAGTTTCCTTTCCACAAATATTTTGAAGTGGCTTTCATTCCTCTGACCTCGTAATTAAATTTTGGCCATTGTGGAACAGAGGTTTCAGAGAGCCAAAGCATAAAGCTGTCTTCGGATAGACTTTCTACGAAGCACGTTTCCAGTGAACACAGACTGTGTTTCTTATAAATATAAAACTAGCAAGTTCTAAGAAGTTAAGTGAAGACATGGCCTCAGATACAGTTCACCGTGCTTTATAGAAACTGAGTCAAAAATAACATTTGTAATTATTCTCTGTTTAGAACCATGAAGGTAAATTAAGACACCTCTTCTAGAAGAAATAATTAGGAAATCAAGGAGTGAAAGTAAAGAATACTGACCCACTCCCCAAAATAGAGGCAACAGAAATCCATCATTTTTTAATCTGTTGAGAAGGAGTAAAGAAAATAGGTCAGAGATAGAGCTGACCAGATAAGATAATGGGCAGGGTTCTGGAATGAAGTAGCAGCTCTCTGCATTACTGGATTCTTGAACTGGCAGTACTGATGTCTCTTCTGTCTGGGGCCCTTGAGATTGGCAGGACAGTCCCTGCTGAAACAGCCAAGAATCCATTTATTATGAAATGCAGAGAACTCTAGGACTAGAATTAGGTGTGAGCTATGAGATGATGTGGGAGGAGGTCTTCAGGACATCCTTGGTGTCCCCCCATGCTAAGCCTGGCTTTCCCTGCTCTTTCCTTTATGCAAGGCCTTTTATTTCTGAGCACATCGTTTCAGTATCAGAAGGAGCAGGAAGTCATTTCCTCAGTACCCTGGCCTCTGCCCCAGCTTCCAGCAGAGGCTTCTGCTGGACAGTAGGTCATTCTCAACATTGTTCCCCAGCTCTACCTCCTGGCCCTCAAGCACTTTGAAGAAAAGAGTGAATGGGCATGGGGAGATGGGGAGCGTGTCTCAGGAAAGCCCTGTCACCAACAGAAGGGGGTCTGGCCGATCAGACTCCTGGGAAGGCAGCTGGCCAGGTGGTCAAGGGGCTGTGTGGAAGCTGCTGCTTGGTGTTTGTGACTTCAAGAGGGATTAAGACTCATTGATGGGGCTTCCCTGGTGGTCCAGTGGGTAAGGACACCGCCTTGCAGTGCAAGGGGCGCCGGTTCGATCCCTGGCCTGGGAAGATCCCACGTGCCGCGGAGCGGCTGGACTGATGTGTCCAATCACCGAGCCAGAGCTCTGGAGCGCATGCACCCAGAGCTGGCGCTCTGCGACAACAAACGCCACCGCCATGGGAGGCCCGCAGGAGCCAAAGAACAAAGACAGAGAAATGAAAGACCAATAGAAGTGGCCCGCCAGCTCCCCTCCCTCCCCAACCTGCCCCCCACAAAATAAATAAATAAATGTTTTTTAAAAAAAAAGACTCACTGATGGAAGGAACAGCAGGGCATGTAACATCTGCTATGGCAGAAGCAACAGTGTCAATTTCTTGGGCTAGATTTAAATTCAGGTGAAAAAAGAGTCTTTCTTTTCATCTTCCTCTACCAGAGGTACATCTTTTTTTTTTTTTTTTTTCCTGTAACTTTAAAAAAAAATCCTGAAACTGAATAATTATATTTTTAAAACTGAAAGTGATAGTTGCTCTGTTGTGTCTGACTCTTTGCAATCCCTGGACAGTAACCCACCAGGCTCCTCTGTCCATGGAATTCTCTAGGCAAGAATACTTGAGTGGGTTGCCATTCCCTTCTCTAGGGCATCTTCCTGATCCAGGAATTGAACCTGGGGCTTCTGCATTGCAGGCCATTTCTTTCCCATCTGAGCTACCAGTTGAGGCAAGATACACACACCCACACCCACCCACTCACCACACCATAACATTCACCCTCTTAACAATTTTTTAAAAAATATTTATTTATTTGGCTGCACTAGGTTTCAGGTGCAGCATGTAAGGTCTAGTTCCCTGACGAGGATTGAACCTGGGCCCTCAGCATTGGAAGCACATAGTCTTAGCCAGTGGACCACCAGGGAAGTCCCTCTGAATACTTTTTAAGCATACTGTTTAGTAGCGTGGAAACATCCACGTTGTCGAATGGCCACCATCACCATCCATCCACAGAAGTCCTTGCGTTTTGTAAAGCTAAAATTGTTCCCAGTGTTCTCTCCCTCACCCTTCTCCTTTCTGTCTCTATGAATCTGTCTACACTAGGGACCTCACACAGTATTTGTCAATTTGTGACTGGACTGTTTCACTCAGCAAATGCTTTCAGGGTTCTTTCATGTTGTACCATGTACCAGAATTTTCCAGGCTGACTAATATTCCATCAAATCTATATATCACAGGACTTCCCAGGTGGTTCTGTGGTAAAAAAAAAAATCTGCCTGCCAAACTTGTAGGAGACTCAGGTTTGATCCCTGGGTCAGGAAGATCCCCTGGGGAAGGGAATGGCAACCGACTCCAGTAGGGAAATCCCATGATGAGAGAACCCTGGTGGGCTATAGTTCATGGGGTCACAAAGAGGTGGACACAACTGAAGTGACTGAGCACACATGAGATATATATTTATATATATGTATATATAATATTTTGTTTATCTAGTCATCTTTTGGTGGACCCTTGGGTTCCTTCCACCTTTTGTGAATAATACTGCTCTGAGTGGTGGGTGAGCAGATATCTTTCCTTTTAGCACATGTGGGTCCTAATCTGAAAGAGACAGTTTAGAAAGGAAAAATGAAATCATCATGACTGTGTATTACAAGATGATCTAACTTTTCAGCTCTTCAGTACTCAGGATAAGTAGTATAAGTAGATGGATTTAAGGACAGATTATGTAATATTGTCACACCACAGAGGGTTGAAATTCATTTCCATTTTTCATGCTTTTGCCAAAGTGGCTATAAGTAAGAAGTATTACACACAAGCACACACACACACATACACATTCAGTAATATCTCTATATATCTCTATAGTATATATATCTGTATATACTATATATCTGTATGCTATATATCTATAGTATATATCTATATAGATACATTACTGAATACAGTATATGCTATCTTATTCCCTCATTATATTTTCTTTAGAGAAGTTACAGCTCAGTAGCTTGGACCAATAATAAATCTTCCGATTCCTTCTGTATTAGGTAGAGTCCAGGATTAAGACTGTGAGAACTGGAGAATGCACATGTAGCATGTTCGACCAGGGGGTCCATCCTGAGCCTGGAAACGTGGTTTTCTGATCTGCTGCTACACAGCTCATAATTCTGCAGACTCATACATGCCACAAATCTGATTATGTCCCCTTGAAATGTAATAACCTCCTACAGAAATGGCCTGCCATTATGCGGTTGGCTCTGGCTTTAAAGGGCTTATAAAGCATTACAAATAAGTTCCATTATACTCCAAAGGAAGGCATTATAGGGAGACAAGGAAGAGCTCGATTTGGGAATGGCTATATTTAGGAAGAACAACGTCTAAAATAGTAAATTAGAACATTTAGTAAGGTGGGGGGGAAGGTTAGGAAATACTATCTGTGTCTCTTTGTTAGCTAAACATTAACTTGAAGAGATTACGGATAATAATAAATTGTAATAAAGTAACTAGAAATAACAAACAGTATTACTGGGGATAATAATAAAAAGATTCCACTCAAATTCCACTTTCTACCCTGAGTTTGGTGATCTCAGATTTGAGAAGCCCCTGTTCATCTGTCAGTGCTACTCTTCAGCCCTTCAAAGCTGGTTAGTTGGGGTTGCTCTTGCTCCCGACAGAATCTGAAATGCTCTGAAGGGGAGGACAGCCTTAGCCATTTAGTATCCTCCAAAGAAAGTAAAATGAACTGCCAGAACTGAGCCAAAGGAGCAAAGGGACATCTTAGAAGGCATCACTATGAAAGGTCAAAATAGGGTTCACAGCAAAGACACAATAAAGTGCAAAGGCTCTGAGGATATAATGTGGAACCTGGCAATTACAGTTGAAAACATTGTATTCCAGAATTGAGATTTGCTAAAAAAGTAGAACTTAGCTGTTCTCTCTGACACACACACAGGTATGTGAGCTGATGGATGTTAATTAACTAGATGGGGGCAGTGTATACAAGCATGCAATGTATCCATATATCAAGTCCCCATGATTTGCACCTTAAATACCTTACAGTTTTGTCAATTATACATCCATAAAACTGAAATTTAAAAATGAAAAAGAAAATGTAAACCATGAAACACTTGGTCATTCACTGTGGTATCTGTAGTAATATTACAATTATTGTTCATTAATTATGTGCTGTGCTGTGCTTAGTCTCTCAGTCATGTCTGACTCTTTGCAACCCCATGGACTGTAGACCACCAGGCTCCAAAGTCCCCGGGGGTTCTCCAGGCAAGAATGCTGGAGTGGTTTGCTGTGCCCTCCCCCAGGGAATCTTCCCAACCCAGGGGTTGAACCCAGGTCTCCCACATTGCAGGAGGATTCTTTACCATTTGAGCCATGAGGGAAGCCCAAGAATACTGGAGTGGATAGTCTTATCCCTTCTCCAGGGGATCTTCCTGACCCAGGAATTGAACAAAGGTCTCCTGCATTGCAGGTGGATTCTTTACCCATTGAGCTACCATAAGAAACAATTAAAACTGTTTATTAGAAAAAGAAAGGATGGGAAAGAGAGAGGGAGGAAGGAAGGAAAATTGGTTTTTCTAAATTTATGAAAATTGATGTTGCTCTCCCACATAGTAATTCACATATCACATCATTCTTCGTCAAATTGTATTCTAGTCCCAGAATGTTCTAGATGTCTGAGACAAGTAGGTGGCTGCCAGGGGGTGGGGAGGGGAAGTTAGTGTTTAATGGGGGCAGAGTTTCAGTTTGCCAGGCAAAGGGTCCTGGAGATGGTTACACAATGGTATGAATGTACCTATTGCCTCTGAACTGTACACTTGAAAAATGGTTAACTGTTAGTTATGGTAAAGTGGTAACTGTTGTGTGTATTTTACCACAACTGAAAAAGAAGTGTCTTCTTCCTTTGATGAGTATGGGAGGCAGATTTTGGAGTGGATGACTGAGAGTATAAGAATGGTAGGAGAGCTTAGTTGGAGATTGTAACAGGAGGGCCGGCGAAGGTGTGTAGCCGTTTATTGGCTTTCCTGAGCACAGAGAAGGAGTGCAGCTCGGAACCCCAGCCCTGGCAACCTGTGGGGAGACGTGACTTGAGGGGGTTGATCACCCTCCAGTGAGCTGGGCACATGGCCGGCCGGCCTCACTCCCCTGTGCATCCGGAGTGGTGTAACTCTCAGGCAGGCCCTTAATGGGAAAGGTCACGCGCTCTGTGCATGCTGAGTGCACCTGCCATGGCAGGCCTGTGGTGTCCAGAAGAGCAGACGTGGCTTGACTGAACTGGTGGAAGGGAGGGGCCGGGTCAGTTCACCTGTTGTCAGGCTACTGGAGTGAGCTCCTGCAAGTGACTCAGCACCAGCACCTCCTGCCCCGTGCTCTCTCTAGCTCTCAGGTGTCTGAACCACCGGCAAGCCTTTGGGGAAGTAAGATAAGCTAATTTACACGTGTCGTGATAACCCTTTTCAAAGGACTGTGTAGTAACACCGCTTTAGAAGGCTCGCGGGTGATGCCCTCTGAGAGGAGACTGCCCTGTGCTGGGCAAAGCTGGGCACCATCCCTGCAGGGTTATCAGCTGTCTCATTTTCCTGTGGTTTGGAGGAGGCACTGGGTATTCTCCCTTTAAGGTGCTCAGCGATGGCCAGCCAAGGTTTTTCCTTAATAGTGTTTGTGGTTTCCCTTAAATGCTGAGGATACAGGAATATAGAACATTCCCTCAGCAGAAGGGAATGTCACAGGAACAAGAGTGAGGAGGAACCGGAGAGAGTCTGGAGCATTTTGGTCCGGTGCTGCTTTGGGAAGATATAAAGTGACATCTCTGAGGCTCAGTTTCCTTATAGCAGGAGGTGGTAATTTAATGAAGAAACATAAAAGAAGTTTTGTCCCCATTCCGGGTAGAGACTGAGTGCAGAGAAAGTGAGTACAGAGACAGCTCTTCAGATAAAGAAACAGCCAGGTCAGGCTTATGCTCTTAATTTTCAGTTGTGAGTTATAATAACCATACAGCATTCTGTCTGAAATTCAGATTCCTCTTTTCTGGTATAAGCTCTCCTCTTAAAGGATGTGAAGTTTGACGGGTTTTATGCTCACCCTTTCTCTCCCCTGTGCTCTCCCCTCCCTTCACACTGGACTTGAACTGTCATCCCTGGGTAGGATTCCAATAAGGAGCCTGTCCTTTTAGCTTGGGAGTTTATTTTATGGCTGGCAGGTAGTGGTGTTAAGATGAAATAAACCCCTAGGATAGTAAATAATGTGATTCTTGGAAGATTAGTCTTAAAAGAAGGCAACCACACTCTTGTAAAAATGTAACCTTTTAGCCAGGCAGTCTCATTAACTTTGGTTAACAGTCTTGCTGCCTCTGGTAAATTACCTTCTGGTAAACTCAGAAGCAGGTCCAGAGATCAGTAATTTAATCTGAAACCTGATTCTTTTCTGTTCACAATAAATCACATATATTTGGAAAGAAAGAGCATGATAGCAACACTCCTATTTAGCTGGTCTCCCTCTTCCAAAAAGCAAATGGGGAAAAACTGCAGAATTTTAAGACTACCTTTCCTCCGTGTATTCTGGCTATTTACTTCCAAAGAAATGGCTTCTGTATTTAACAGTACTCACCCCCTGGGCTTGAGGACTGTTAAACTCTAAAGGGCTTACCTGGTGGCTCAGATGATGAAGAAACGGCCTACAGTGCCTGAGATCCAGGTTCGATGCCTGAGTAGGGAAGATCCCCTAGAGAAGGAAATGGAACCCCACTCCAATGTTTTTGCCTGAAGAGCATGGATCGAAGAGCCTGGTGGCTCTTCATTTCATGGGATCTACATTTCATGGGATCACAAAGAGTCAGACATGACTGAGTGGCTGACACTACCAGTACTGCCCCCTAAAGAAGCTTATGTCTAATTTTCAGTCTGATAAAACCCTCCCAGATTATTACAGTCATTCTCCCTTATCTGCAGGGGATGCTTTCCAAGTCCCTCAGTGGAGGCCTGAAACCATGTTTAGTCCCAAACTCTATATACAGATGGGTCCCATGATGTTTTCGACTTAAGCTTTTTCAGCCTTATGATGGGGTGAAGGCCATAGGCCTTCAGTGGAAGCTGTACTTGGAGTCTGGAGTTTTGACCTTCCCCACGAGCCATTTGCAGTACAGTCTCCTCTTCTCAGCTCTGGGTAGTGGTAGGGTAGCCGCTCCCGTCAGCCGTGCCGTCTCAAGGGGAAACAGCCAGGACACTGACAAACATTCTGTTTTCCACTTTCAGTGGAGTATTCTGTCAATTATATGAGGTGCTCGTCACTGTATTATACAATAGTCTTTGTGTTAAATGATTTTGCTCAATCATAGTGGTCTAAATAAAGTGATTCTTGGAAGATTAGTCTTAAAAGAAGGCAACCACACTTTAAAAGCCAGGCAGTCTCATTAACTTTGGTTAACAGTCTTGCTGCCTCTGGTAAATTACCTTCTGGTAAACTCAGAAGCAGGTCCAGAGATCAGTAATTTAATCTGAAACCTGATTCTTTTCTGTTCACAATAAATCACATATATTTGGAAAGAAAGAGCATGATAGCAACACTCCTATTTAGCTGGTCTCCCTCTTCCAAAAAGCAAATGGGGAAAAACTGCAGAATTTTAAGACTACCTTTCCTCCGTGTATTCTGGCTATTTACTTCCAAAGA